>BHFT01022243.1:0-43287 GCA_004320025.1 Laticauda laticaudata
ATAACAACGGATGGAAAATTTTCTCGTCCGCTGTGTCCTTTTTACATACTTTTTGCATCCGTCGGCCTATGTGACACGCCCTTTAAATTGAATTCCTGGGCAATCAGCCAAGGGCACTTCACACTCAATACAATGTTTCAATGTTGTTGAAACACACAGCTCGCTCAGCTCTTACCAAAAGAAAACCATTACCAAATAACACAGCTAATAGGGATTCCTTGCCCTGCCTCCAAGGGAAGTAATCCCAAATAATAGGAATCATGTAGCCCACCAGAAATTTCCCTGGACTGCTCCAATGGGATTATCTCCCAAAATCCCCACTCTGGACCTCATTACCTTGCAAGGCAGGAATGCTGAATCACTTTTGCTGTCACTATATTGCCTTCCTGTAATAAAACCTGCTTTTCAGTAGCTCGCTGCTTTCTACTCTGTTATTGTTGCCTTCACACAGCTGGAATGGACTGGAATTTCACTTCCAACAATTGTTAACCATGGCAGGACTTCCAGTTAACCTAGCCAATGGACAGGGTCCGGAGACTACCAACCCAGCTGGCACATACCTCTTTCACCTGAGGGAAGGGATCCATGGATTCTGCCTGGGAAGCTCAGGGTAGTAAAGGGAGTTTTGAGTCTTCAGCTCAAAGTAGCAGAAAGTAAGTAAGTTCTGAAATTTATTTGGGCTTGAGGGGGGGAGCACTTCTGTGTAAAGAGGAGAAAGCTGAGCCGGATTGAAAGGGTGAGAAGGATTGAAGGGTGAGAAGGAAATTCTGTCATTGTCTTAAATTTTCTTGAGGAAAGGGAAACCCAAAAGCAAAGTCTGATCCTGAAAGCACTGGGTGGTGGTGGCAGAAGGAGGTGCCAATATATATACGTCCTCCCAGATCAGAAAGGGATCTGAAAATTGTGGCGGCTGAAGATCCCAAGGGAAGAGGTGCCCATACTCCACAAGGGAACAGGAATCCCCTCAGACACTTTTTTTGTCTGAAAACCGTCAGCGGCTGAAATTTTTTTTGTTGAACCTGACTGATCAAAGTGAACCCCACATCTGAGAGGGAACATGGGAAGCAACAGTTCAAAGGGGACAGGCAGAACCCCCTTAGGAGAATTGCTCAGAGTATGGTACAAAAGGCAAAAAAATTATGTAGGAAATGGGCTTTGCTGAGGGACAATACAGGAAAACAGATTTGGCCAGAATGCGATACTTTTGATTTCAATACTCTAAATGCATTCAGATCTAGAATTAAGCCCAGCCATATTCCTTATTGCTGGGCAGAATTAGCCAGGTCTAAAGACCTCATTAGGGAAAAGGAGCAAGCTAAGATAGAGGATCCACCTACAGAAACTCAGCCTAGGGTGAGAATCATGCCCCCCCGTTAAATAAACCAGTCCCAGGAAGACAAAATGGTGAGTTAGACTATATCCTATCACACACACCATTTTCCGCTTCTGACTTTGTAATCTGGAAGCAAGACACCCCATCATTTAGGTCTGACCCCCCAAATGGTGATCAGGACCATCAAATCCATAGTGGACAGCTACAACCCATTCTGGGGGGACATGACCCAACATTATTAAAATTAAAAGGGCCAAGTTGAGCCCTCCTCACTGATGGGCCATAGATTGCGACTGTCCATGGCTATGGTCCATGTTTTTCATTGGAGAGCTCGATCATTCGATTAGGGGCTGAAGCTGCCTTGGAGAGGTGGTGGAATAAGGGGAAGCTACAAGCCAGGTTGAGGGGAGCCACATCTCCCATCCTGGGCTTGGGCTTTTCCCCCCAAGATGACTGAAGTGGTGGTCCAAAATGGCCACCCCGAAGGGGAGGACTCAGCTGGACTAAGATTTGTGCAGGAGTGAAGAAAGAGGTAGATAACATCTGAACCGGGACAATTGGGCGAAACAACTAAACAAAAGTACCCCGGGATTAAGGTAACATTGAACTTAGAAAAGACAAGTGAGCAGCGGAAATACAAAGGGACAGGAAAAAAATAAGAAAATAATTTTGACAGCTAAGCGGGGCTTCAAACCGGGAAAAGAAGAAGCTGGAACAAAAGACTTAATTAAATTGGACTAAAATGTTTTGGCAATAAAAAGGCATAAAATAAAGCTGGACTTAAGATGATGATGATAATAATAATAATAATAATAATAAGATAATAATAATAATAATAATTAATAATAATTAATAATAATAATAATAATATATAATAATAATAATAGTATTTCTACACAATTGGAGACATGGATGTGCCTGGAATATATGAGGTTTGAAAAAACCCTTAAATAATATAAATTAGGAAAAAAAGCGTGAGAACTCGGGATAACACAGGCCACCATCTTTTGACAAATAAAACTCAAACAAACAGGGAAATCATCCATGTTTCTGTATGAACTTTTGTCGACGTATACTATTAAAATTGAAGGCAAAGCTAAGAACTTTTTGAAAGTGAAAACAGGCCAGGAATAAAGAAAGAAGCAAGGAAAACTAGCCGTGGGATTGATTTGATGTTTTTGGTACAGACCCTGGGTTACACAATGAGAACTTTAGAAAACTTGAAGAAGAAAGACGGGAAGTAAAAGTTGTTTTTTGTGGACTTCAAAATTATACAATATAAGAGTGTGGTGTAATGATGATACCTCTCGGTAATTAAAGAATGGGAACTGAAAAAAGAGCAGAATCACTAAAGGAAAGAGGTGAATCACTTTGCTCTGTTGTAGGAAGAAATGGAAAGGAGCGATTGAAGCAGCAACGAAGAAAGAACTTCAGAGAAGGAGAGTCGACTCCAAGGAGAAGCCATTTTAATAGACAATTAATACAAAGACAAGGGCAAAGGCTAAAAAGTTGAGATTTAGAAGATAATAAAAGGGAATACCTATTGAAATCAGGAGATGTAGAAGTACAGGCAGTAAAAGGGGAAAGGAAGATATTCCAAAAAATAGATGAGGGATCAGAACTGGAATGAGAAAAAATATGGTGAAAAAGAGGGTGGAGGAGAAGGCAGTAAGAACACAGATGCAAGGAAATAAAAAAGAAACACGGAGAAATAGGTAAAAATGATAGAAAAAATTGTTTTTTTTCAGACGGATATGGTTGATAATTAAAAGGCCGGGTGATTTCTGCCAGGCGTGCAATGGAGTACATTCGGTAAACAAGAATATATTTTCAATTTAAAATACTTAGAAAACTAGGTAATATAGATTTTATTAATGGAGGATTGATATCTTATGAATACACTTTACTTAGATGAATTACATTTTTATTTTTATCTTAAAGAAAAGTTAAGTCTATTGAAGAAATTCGTATAATTGAAATGAATATTGTGAAGATGTTTAAAAATTGAGGTCAATAGTCAGTGACCAGGAAGTTAAATAGTCATCTTTCTGCTTTTATTTTGTTTGAAATTTAGAAATAAAATTAAAGGGGGAAATATATTGCAGGAATCCAAATGAAAAGATGTAATAATTATCTATTTTTAATTATTAAAAATAAGGTTTATTGGACAATTTAAGATTGAGGGAATAAAAGGTATATTTAACCTTTGAGGAGGAGTCACACTCAATATGCGTAAAAGGGGGCAAACACTATGCTTATTTCTTTTTTTTTGTGTTAAAACTCTGTTTAATTCTAAAATGTTAAAGAAAGAATGTGTTGATGGAAAGAAAATATGACCAGATTAAAGAACTTATTTAAATTAATAGCTAATCAGACTATTAAAAGGAAGGAGAGACATGGTACTTTTTTCATTAGGCAAAATATATATGCTTAACTTGTTTTTAAAATTAAATATCAAAGGTTATATTTGAAAATAATTGAAATGAAACTAAAGAATGTTTGGATTGAGTATTAACTCTAAGGACTAGGATTAAAATTGCTTGTTTCTCTCCTTTCTTGAAAACTTTGGATGGAAAACGGTAATAATCGAATTAAGTATGCATATTATGAATGCTATTACACTATTGTCATATTGTAAGGTAAAGTGATGACCGGAAATATGTTGTCACTAAAAAAAGAGCTTTTTGTTTTTATGTAGAAAAACTTGAATAAAATTTGTTTTTTAAAAAATTAAAAATTAAAAAGCATGTCTTTTAACCAAAGCATGAGTCTACTGAAGCTTGGTTTAGAGAACATTTGAAATAGCCAAATGTCCCAGCATTACAGCACCAGGGACAGGTGGCCCCAACATTTAGTAGCCTGGCCACATCTCAGGGCAGCCATGACTGGAACTACATATGATGCAAATTATTAACAGGGACACCGAATTACACCAAAATCCATAAGAAAATCTGCTAGAAAGCATAACGAAAGTATAGGGAAAGACCAACCCCTTTGATACTGGTCAGATATCCCAAGACCAATCCAGGAGACACACCAGAGGAGATGAGAGAAACCCAGATTGTCCTTCGGGGATCTGCCTTCACAGAGGCAGCTAGCTTTATGCCCATCTGGATCTCAGCTGCCCTTAAAGACCAGAGAATCTTTAACCTCTTACATTTCATTGACCAGCCATCCGGTGACATTCACAGTCATTTCCCATCTCAAATTGGTTGTCATTATAAATAGCAGAGCAGACCAATTACGTCTATGATCAGACGGAAAAGACTGCAAGAAGAATGAGAATGAAAGAAGGAGGATAGACAGGGAAAGGAGAAGGAGAAATGGAAAGGAAAGAGGAGCTCCAAGTTTCTTTGCTTGCCCTACATAGGAACCCTAGACATTAAATTGCCACTTCACCAGAATGAAGTCTCATGATATGAGCGCCGTACAAAAAAACGGGAGAATACTCATTGAGATACTGACAGAGCTTGAGATTACCTACATTGCTACAAGTGTGGGGCAGGAGTTCCATAAGAGATTGAAGTCCTTGACGACAATCCATGCCACCAGATATCAGGAAAAACACCCACTGCCCCTTTCCCTAGGGTACCCACCCTGAATCAAGGACCCAGGGTGGAATTCTGGACTCCCCCAAAAGTGGGGTCGACATTGAAAACCCCACAGCGCTATGTACTAGATGAAGGACAAAACTGAATTCAAAGCAAATACTTTTGCTTCACAATGCAGAAAGACTTAAAAAAGTCATTAAATAATTTTATTCATCCCTGATTCAAAATGGATTTCTTGCCAAAAGAGACCAAATTGAAGTACAACATGAGCAGTAATTTTGACACTTTGGAAATACTTATGAGGCACATCCTGAAAAAACAATGGCTTTGATTATTTCTGATGACAGAAGGCATTTGTATAATGTGAATTGGCGATTCATAGTTAATTATTGTTGGAACAGAATGGGCATTTACTAAGAACAATTTATCCAAGCATAGAAAGCCAATATATGATATGAGCAAACCGGAAAAGGTTAATGATAAGGAGACTGACACGACTTCTATTGACATCATACGAATAAAGGACAACAAGGCAACGCGGTGCCCCAGTGTTTGCCTTTGCTGTTGTGGTTAACTTTGATAGTTGCCTAAAGGAGAAATATTAGAGATTGAAAAGAACATAAAGGGGATGAAAATTAAAAAGGAAGATTATTCAAGCATTCGCAGATGACCTCGCGTTTTTATCTGAAGAAGATTCCACGAGAAAACAGGCCACCAAAATTGACGAAAGATAGAGACATATGGTAGCGTGGCTGTTTTGAAAATAAATAAAGATAAGACAAAGATGCTTGACAAAAGAACCATTGCTATCTAGACAAAAGGAAGAACTGGCAGGACTTATTGAAACATTCGGGTCACAAATAAGCATCAAATATACTTGGGGACTATATTTACAGCAAGCATGCAGTACCATTAAAAAATGACATTAATTATGTCAAAACTCAATCAAGCACGATAGAACTAATTTGGGTGAAATGGGAAAATTTACAAACTGTCATTAATAGGGAGAATATCAACAATTCAAGATGAATATATTACCCAGAAATTTTTCATACTTTGTTCAAAACAATTCCAGTTTGGCTTGGAAAGATTATTTTGAAGATGCTAAATAAATTCTGTTGAAAGTATATATGGCAAAGAAGGAAAGCGGAGAATAAAGTTAAAACTTTTGCAGACGCTAGAACAAGAGATGGATTTCGGTTTGTCTAATTGGGAATTTGTATTACCAAGTACAATTTGATGGTGGTTAACGATGATGGACTAACATGAGAGAAATTCTAGATTGTGACATTAGAAGGTCATGATTTGTCTTTGTCGGGTGGCATGTTTTTCTATGGTTACAAGAACTAAAATACCAGGGTATTTTAGAAGAATTATATATGGACAGTCTCTATGGCTTAAATTAAAATTATAAGATTAAAAATAATCTTTTATTCTTTCAAATTAAGAAAAGATTAAAAAGACAATGTTATTTTGAAAATTTCCCATCTGGCTATTGGACGTATTTGAAAGCATTTTCTTATCCTATTAATATAAAAAAGGAACCAAACAGTTAGGATATGGGTGAAATGATGAATGAAAAGGGTGACATTAAATTTATACACAAAAACTAGAGGAACAATGGGTATTAAAGAATGAATTGGTGTTTTCATACGCACAATACATTCCAAGGTTTGATAAGACTTCCAAAACAGAAGGCATTTTTCTGATAAACCACTGATTTAGATAGGATTTGTGGCAGCGTACTGATGAAAGGTGGATTAAAAAATTGTATGGATTATTTATTAGATGAAGGAACAAGTTAAAGAAACACTGCATTGCTTGGGGGAAGTAATATATGTTCGGGATACTGGATGACTAGAGAAATTGGCAAATAAATCGTCGGGTCTCAAAATTTATCAAAATGACAATGTCTACAGCTATAATAAGAAAAATCTTGCTATAAGATTTTTTACAGGTGGCATTATTTCCCCGGTTAAGAATAGCAAGAGATGTCAAAATACAATCCAAAAAAATGTTGGAAATGTCACTCAGTGACACCTGGTGCTCATATTCACCATATGTGGTGGACTTGTGTGACTGCTAAAAAATACTGGACAAATCCACACATGGTTGGAAAAAATGGACAAAAAAAAAACATATAGATTTGAACACCAGAGATATTTTTATTAGGAATTTTGCCTGAAATGTATACGTAAAGACTTGAAATATGTCTGATTGTAAATGTATTTAACAGCGGCTAGCGATGTATTGTCTAAAAAACTGGAAAAATGAGAAATACATCACAGGAGGAAATTATTAAGAAAATATTGAATTGCTGAAATGAGTAGATTGACATTTGAGAATTAGAGAGTTAAGAAGTATAAACAATTTTATGGAATTTGGCGGAATATTTCATCCAATGTACGATTAATAAATATTGTAACAAAATATGTAGACTTTTTAGAAACATATAAATATATTAAAGAAATATTTTTTTCTCTGATATCTACAAATGCTTTTAGGCATAGAATTGGAGGTGATATATTGAATTGTCACAAAATAAATTGCAGTAAAATATGTTTATTTCTTAAAGCATAATTGAATAAAATAAATGTATAGTCAATTAATGCATTATGTTGGATTGAAAATACGAGATCATATATAATATAATTGTAATTGAAGACTACCAAATGGAAGCACAAAAAAATTTGTAAACCAACATATATGTACATATATGGAAGATGGCTTGAAGTTTTTATGTTTTGTTTGTTTATGTTTGTTTTAAAAACCAATAAAAATTCTTTAAAAAAAAAGAATTCACAAAGGATATCCAGATAGAATTAGGTCCCTTCTCACTCACCCATGTTTTCACAGTGTGACTACAATCTCCCTTGTCCCTTCTGGGCAGAAATTTACTCTGCAAATTGGGAGCTACTATTACTTGCAGCCAAACAGGACTGACCCTACACATTCCAACTAAACACCTGCAGCTGGCTGTATTAAGCAAGGAGCAATTACATGCTGATCTATGCTCCTTACTATCCTCCCTATGAGGATGGGATAACACTGAGGTTGGGTTTCTTAAAGGCCAGTAAAAATCCAAGTTAAAGATGCCCCCCCCCCCACATTCCCCTATACAAAATCCCAGTTGAGGCTGTCAGACCNAAAAATCCAAGTTAAAGATGCCCCCCCCCCCACATTCCCCTATACAAAATCCCAGTTGAGGCTGTCAGACCCATTAGGAAATTAATAGCAGCATACCCATTGCAAGAAGTAATTAGGAAGTGTACCTCCTCTTGCAACACACCTATTTTCCAGTGAAGAAATCAAAGACAGATAGTAAAGGAAACCCAGTCTTCAGATTTGTCCATGATCTATGCCTCATTAATGATCACATGATCCCCAGAGCTCCTGTCATTCCCAGTCCAGCCACTATAAGCACAGTGGTTCCAGCCTTTGCCACCCATTTTTCAGTCATTAACCTATGCTCAGCTTTTTTCAACATTCCCATCAATCTTTCCTCCCAATATCTCTTTGCTTTCACCTGGGAAGACCAGCAGTATACCTGTACCCACTTGCCACAAATTTATAGAGTCCCCAACCCTATTCTCACAAATACTTAAAGCAGACCTCTCCACTATTTCCCTTCTCGGAGGGTCAACATTAATTCAGTATGTTGACGATCTCCTATTAGCTTCTGACTCTGAACTTGCCTACAAAACTGACATCTTACATTTACGAAGAGCATTAGCAGAGTGGGGACATAAAGCCTCCCCTTAAAGCTGCAATACCTACAATGAGTAGTCATCTACTTAGGCTATATCATTGCTTCAGGTATTAGGTTACTGCCTTGAGCCCTGTACAAACCATATTAGGCATGAAGCTGCCTCTCATGAAATGCCTTGTGCAAGCCCTACTGGGTGTGCTAAGTTTTTGCCCATGGATCCCCTCATGGATCCCCTCCTTTGGGGAATTAGCCTCTTAACCAGCTCACAACAAAATGATGCCTGATCCCATGAACTGGTCCAAATCCTTAGATTACACACGTCAATCAAAAAAAGTTCTAGGCCTCCCTGACTACAAGAAACACTTCACACTCTTCATTCACGAACAGTGAGGCATTGCCTCAGGGGTTCTCACCCAAAGGCTTGGACCTGCACATCATCTCGTAGCCTATTACTCTGTCACCTTAGACCCAGTGGCTCAAGGATCTGTGCCCTGCTTAAGAGTGGTAGCAGTCATGGTAGAAATAGTGAAAAGATCAAAGAATCTGATCCTGGGTCATCCACTCACATTAAAAGTCCTCCATGAGGTTTTTGTGATCCTCCTTAAATCGCAGACCCACAGCAATGCTTGGCTCAATATGAGGATGAATTATTTATCTCAGACCACATAACCTTTGAAAGATGTACTACTCTAAATCCAGCCACCCTCTTACCAACAGTACAGGTGGAAGAAGGTCTTCATGACTGTCTCCACCTAGTCCATGAAGTGACATTACTATGATCTGATCCTGTTGACACACCACTCAATTACCCAGACATGGAGCTTTTCAAAGATGGCTCATCTTACATTCACAAGGAACAAGAGTAGCAGATGCAGATGTAGTTTCCTTACATGAGATCATTTGGGCCTCTCCCCTCCCGCTGTCTCACAGCACTCAAATGGCAGAATTAATAGCCCTAACAGAAGCCTGCACAGCCGCAAGGGACCGGTCTACCTGCATTTACACAGATTCAAAATATGCCTTTGGAGTATGTCACACCATGGGAGCGCTGTGAAAACAATGGGGATTCCTAACTTCAGCAGGACAAAACATTGCCCATGTGGCCCTGGTTTCCAACCTATTAGAGGCCATTAAACTTCTCAGAGCCATAGCTATTATCCACTGTAAGGATCACAAAAATGATGACTCCACAATCACAAAAGGAAATCAGTATGCAAATGCCACAGCTAAATGGGTGGTCATGCAACCCCTCTCTCACCACATCATGGCACCAACACTAGAAACATTTCTTGACATTTCCTACAAAGATTTCTTAGAAACTGAAGAAACAGAGACATGACAAAAGAGGCTTGGCACTGTTTTTAAAGACAAGTTTTGGACAGTGCCAGATGGCAGACCTATAGCACCATGTCACTTGTTATGTCTCATCTGCCAGACACTACATGCAAAAAGCCACTGTTGGACCTAGGCAATAGTAGATTCCATTAGAAGAGTATGGTATGCACCTGGCACATACAGTGAAGCCACAAGAAAAGCCAGCAACAGCAAAACCTGCCAGGCTAACAATATGACTTCCAGAAAGGTTACTCACGAAGGTGGTAGGCCCTGGGCCCAACACAAAATGATACAACAACTATATGAAAACAATCACAGAAAAACACAAATTCTCACAGCCACAAATTCCAAAATATAAAAACAATATAAAATTTGCTTACAAGTAAACTCACAAAATTACACAACAGCAACAGTATATGAAAACAATCACAGAAAAACACAAATGCTCACAGCCACAAATATTCCAAAATAAAAAGGAGCAACTTACCCAAAATCAAGCAAAGGCAGGCAGGCAGATTCAGTTGCTCGCAAGCTCACAGACAGCTCTACCTTTCTGTGAAAATAGAAGCTTCAGTCCTCGGAATCTGGGAAAGCAACAGCCCGACCATTCAACTCTGCTGTCAAGCTTCCTGGTACTTCTGCTTGTAGCACTGAGATCCTTGGCTTTTGAAATCACTTACTTTGACTAACAGATAACAGATAATCCAGCACTCTTGGATCTCACGTTTGGCAGCCAGAGAGAAGCCGCCATTTCAAAAGCCAAGCAGCTCAGTACTATAAGAAGACTTGCCACCCGGGAAGCCATCGGCAAGAGGCCTATCTATTCAGCCGGAAAGTTCCGGTAAGTGTGGGACGCAGCTGGGAAGAGCAGCAAGAGGCCAGGATGAGGGGCCTACCTGCCAGACAGAGCAGGAAGCTCTGGTGAGTGCAGCAAGTGGCCGAGATCAGTAGGAAGCAGTTGGGACAGTTGGAAGCAACTGGGACAAGCAGAAAGTGGCTGGGATGAGCAGGAAGCAACCAGGACAAGGGACCTACCTGTTGGAAAGAAGGGAAGCTCCAGTGAATGATGAGAAAGCTCAAGGGCAGCGACAGGGCAGGGGTGAAAGATGAGCTCCAGGGCAGCGGCAGCACTCTTGGAGGGAGGGTGGATGTCCTGGGGCTGCACATGCACACCGCAGAAGCAATCTCAGCCCCAGTGCAGTGTCTCCCCTGAGGGCCTGGTAGGCTCCAGGGATGGTGAGGGGGAAGCTAGCTAGGCTGCAGCCAGTGCCACCACCTGACATGGAACCATGCCTGCAGCAAAACCAGCCAGGCAAGCTCTGGGGATGGGAGGGCAGCTAGGGATGAGCAGGAAGTGGCCAGGACAGCAGGAAGTGGCCAGGATGAGTGGCCTGCTTCCCAGACAGCGCAGGAAGCAATGGGAAATGCGAGAACTTATGAGAAGCAGTGCGGGTAAGGCAGGGGAGTATGGCGGAACCACGGGCTGCAAGGAAGGGAGTAGGGAAGGCAGGTGGGGATGGTCAGGGAATAGTTGGCCAGACCACAGGTAAATCAGTTGGGCTGCAGGCAGGCAGGCACTGGCAGGCAGGAGAGAAGCCACACAGTATGTGTTGCTATGCTGAGGAGGTGAGATAAATAGTGGCAGAGTGGGACAGGGCAAGAGGGCGAGGTGGGGGAGTGGCAAACGACAGATGGGAGTGAGCAGTGACTGGGCGACAGGATTGGCAGGAGCGGTGCCAGCCAGAAGTAATATTTACCAGTTCTACAAACCACTTAAATTTTTCACAATCAGTTCTCCCAAACTGGGCCAAACCAGCTGAATACCATATCTGTTTTCATCAAATGGGCCACACCGAAGTGCGTGGGATGGAGGGGCCATGGCTGATTGGCCAGGCCGAACATTGGCTGAGGAGAAAAGCTAGCGGTGAATCATGGAGACAAAACCCTAGCAGAGAAGCAGGCATGGCCAAGGGTAGGAGCCGAAAAGTCCCATTCTGGGTCATAGCAAACATTCTTTTCCAACAAACCAAGAGACAACTCTACACATGGACATCACCAGATTGGTCAACACAAAAATCAGATTACTATGTGCTCTGCAACCAAAGATAGAGAAGCTCTATACAGTCAGTAAAAACAAGAACAGGGACTGGCTGTGACTCAGATCATTAACTTCTTGTTGCAAAATTTAGGGTTAAATTGAAGAAAGTAGGGAAAAGCACTAGGCCACTCAGGTATGAACTAAATCATATCCCTGATACAGTAGAAGTGACAAATAAATTTAAGGTATTAGATTCTTCAGAATGCCTGAAGAACTATTGATGGAGATTGCAACATTGTACAAGAGGTAACAACTAAAACCATTCCAAGGAAAAAGAAATGCAAAAAAGCAAAATGGCTGTCTGAGAAGCTTTACAAATAGCTGAGGGAAGAAGGGAAGCAAAAGGCAAGGAAGAAAGAGAAAAACACACCCAATTGAATGCAGAATAACTAGAAGAGATAAGAATGTCTTCTTAAATGAACAATGCAAAGAAACAGAAGAAAACAATAGAATAGGGAAGATCAGAGATCTCTTTAAGAAAATTGGAGAAATAAAGAAAATGTTTCATGGAAAGATGGGCATGATAAAGGACCAAGATGGCAGGGACCTAACAGATGCAGAAGAGATTAAGAAGAGGTGGCAAAATTATGCAGAAAAACTATACAAGAAAGAGCTTAACATCCCTGATAACCACACTGAGGTGATCACTGACCTTGAGCCAGACCTTGTGTAATATGAAGTGAAATGGGCCTTAGGAAGACTGAGAAATAACAAAGTTAGTGAAAGTGACAGTATTCCAATTGGGCTATTCAAAATCTTAAATGACGATGCAGTAAAAGTGCTACACTCAATTTGCCAGCAAATTTGGAAAACTCAACAGTGGCCACAGGATTGGAAAAGGTCAGTTTATATTCCAATTCCAAAGAAGGGCAATGCCAAAGAAAGTTCAAACTATCGCACAATTGCACTCATTTCACATGCTGGTAAAGTTATGCTCAAAATCTTACAAGCTAGGCTCCAGCAATATGTGGATCGAGAACTACCAGAAGAACAGGCAGGATTTCGAAGAGGCAGAGGAACTAGAGATCAAATTGTCAACATATACTGGATCATGGAGAAAGCTAGGGAGTTCCAGAAAAACATCAACTTCTGCTTCATTGACTATGCTAAAGCCTTTGATTGTGTGGCTCACAACAAATTGTGGCAAGTTCTTAAAAGTGATGGGAGTACCAGACCATCCTATTTGTCTCTTGAGAAACCTATATACGGGTCAAGAAGCAACAGTGAGAACTGGACACATGTTGTGATAATCCAGTAGCCTGCAAAGCTAGCAGCAGAGTTGGACAGTGGGAAGGAACATGGGCCAGTCCTGGAGTCTGAGGATGGCTCAAACGAGGAATCTACATTCAACACAGAGATGGGGCCAGGACCATCTGAGAGCTATGTGTCCATTCCAGAGCCTCCAGAATCTGAAATCAGTGAGGCAGAGGAACAGGAGGAGCCTGTTCCCAGTGCATGCTTGCGGAGAGCTGCCACAAGGCAAGAACAGTTAAAACAAAAGGGGCAACTCTGGAGTAAGGAGATGATTGACCCTTCCCATAAGACATAAAGGAGGAGCAAAGGGACATGAGCCTTTACAGGAAGTAACTTTGTTTGTTCTGGTCGCTTTAAATACTGAAGCTCTGCATTTTTTAAACAGAACTTTATGTTCTGTTTGGCTTTGTACAGCTAATTGGCAATTTAGTCATTGGCAGCATTTCAAGGGAGATAAAGGTGGGTGCTTATCAGCCTCATCCCGAAAGACTATGGCAGACTTCTGTTGGAGTATTCATAAACTGTCTGGGACTCATTATGAGCTGTGAATGCACATAATTCAGACTCATTGAAATAAAAACAAATGTTTTTGGGAAAAGCGTGTGATTGTTACTGTCTCAGAACTGTTGGTTGGAACAGTTTGCTTCATGCCCAAACAAACAAACATTTAAATAAGGATGGAGCAGCTTCTTGCGGAGAATGCTTGGCTTACTCAACAGATGGCTTACCAATGGCTCATGCCACCACCCATGTTTTTTCAACATGTCTTCCGGCTGCACAGTCTATCTGATTGGGTCATTTCAGACAGAGGGGCTCAATTTACAGCCCAATTCTGGAAAGGGCTGATGCTGGCCTTGGATGTGAAAAATCTGCCTGTCATCAGCACATCATCTGGAAACTGACAGTGGAACTGAGAAAGCCATTGGGATCCTGGAGCAATACCTGCGCTGCTTTGTGAACTAGCAACAAGACAATTGGTTGGATTATTTGGCAGTAGTAGAGTTCACGTTCAACAATTCACAGCATGCAAACAACCTCCATGCAAACAACCACTTTATTGGCTAATGTGGGATATCATCCTCAGTTCTTTTCCCCTCACGCAACTCAACTCTCCAGTTCTGGTGGCTAATGACTATCTGTTGCAGGCCATCCATCAATTGGTGTGATGTATCTGGAGAAAGCCAAAGAAGACTATAAAAGAGTAGCGGACTGCTCTTGGCGAGTGCTGCTGCCGTTGGCTGTAAGGGATTGGGCATGGTTGTTCACCAGGCACCTTCCATCAGACCAGCCAGTCAGAAAGCTAGACCACTGGTACCTTGGCCCATTCCCTGTTCAGACAGTTATTAACCCAGTCACCTACTGACATTGCCACATTCGATGCATGTCCATTTGGTCTTCCAAAGATCCCTCCTTGTTCCAGAATGGCCAGCCTGTCCATTCTGCCAACCTATCCATCCCCAGACAGCACCACATAACAGAGATGGACCACATGAATATGAGGTTGCCAGCATTCAGGACTCCTGGTGGCTGAAAGTATGGTTCCAGTGTCTAATTGAGTGGAAGGGTTATCGACCAGAGGATTTCACTTGCGAGAATGCAACTTCCATGCATGTACCTGCTTTGGTGAAAGCATTCCATGACCAATTCCCTTCATGCCCGCATCTGGATCACCCCGGGGAATGACCCTGCAGTGAGGGATAGTGTTGTGGTACACTGGTGGCCTGCAGAGTTGGCAGCAGAATCAGACAGTGGGGAGGAACATGGGCCAATCCTAGAGTCTGGGGAAGGCTCAGATGAGGGATCTGCATCCAACACATGTGATTGTTACCGTCTCAGGAAGCCTTGATCAGAACAACATGGAACCACTGATTAATTGAAAAAGGTGTTTGGCAAGGCTGAATACTGTCACCCTGCCTATTTAACTTATATGCAGACACATGACAAAGGCGGGGCTAGATGAATCACAAGTTGGAATTAAGATTGCCAGGAGAAATATCAACAACCTCAGATATGCAGATGATACTACTCTAATGGCAGAAAGAGTATCTTGATGCAGGTGAAGGAGGAAAGTGCAAAAGTTGGCTTGAAACTCAACATTAAGAAAACTAAGATCATGGCATCTGGCCCTCTCAATTCCTGGCAAATAGATGGGCAAGAAATGGAGGTAATGAGAGATTTTATTTTTCTGGGCTCCAAGATCACTGTAGGGGACTACAGCCAAGAAACTAAAAGATCCTTGCTCCTGGGGAGGAAAGCTGTGGCAAATCTAGACAGCATACTAAAAAGGAGAGATATCACCCTGTCAACAAAAGTGCGTATAGTCAAGACTATGGTTTTGCTAATTGCAATGTATGGCTGTGAAAGTTGGACTACAAGGAAGGCTGAGTGCCAAAAATTGAGGCCTTTGAACTATGGTGCTGGAGAAGATTCCTGCGAATCCCAGTCAATCCTAGAATAGATCAACCCTGACTGCTCTTTAGAAGGCCAGATCCTGAAGGTGAAACACAAATATTTTGGCCACCTATGAGAAGGAAGGATTCCCTGGAGAAGAGCCTAAGGCTGGAGGACTGAGGGCAAAAGAAGAAGGGGACGACAGAGAATGAGGTGGCTGGATGGAGTCACTGAAGCAGTCTGTGAGAGTTTAAATGGACTCTGGGGGATGGTAGAGGACAGGAAGGCCTGGAGGAACATTGTCCATGGGGTCGCAATGGGTTGGACATGACTAACAACAATAGCATATACTGAGAGACCTTACTAGTTTGAATATCAGACTTCAGCCTAAATAGATAAAAAAATTATTGTGAGACAAGCTGCTTTAACTCTTTCTGTAGCTCAAGTGATAATCATTACAGAGATCAAAAACACTAGTATAAGAAAAAAAATCAAGAACATCAAGAAAACAAATCTTAGGAAAGTCTCTAAAAATAAAGATAAGGAATATAAACCTTGTTTTTGTAGGAGAAAATACCATGAGCAAATTGTCCTAAACAATTCACTTTCATTCTCAACCTGTTACCAAAATGGGGGGAAAGCCTTCTGTCTGTGTACTTTCTGTGCATGTCTAAGAAGAATCTGGATTTTAGATTTCATGTTTGGTCATGACAGCTGTCCTTTAAAGCCCTATCATATATTTACCAAAAGAGAAACTGAAATAGTATCATCTCCTAAAAGAAATCAAATTTAGTGAAACTGCAATGAACCACTCACTCTCCAGACATTTCATATTTCATCCCATTTAATGTTATTACCTCTATATTTATATTCTCTTCTTCAAGACCCAAAGCATCACAAAGCTACTCAATATCACCAGACAGTATAAATCCAATAAAAACAAACCTATCACCTGAAAAAAAAATACATGAGCAGAGTTTACATGGATAAACTGCAGTCACAAAAGGACTGAGGAAATAATCTGGATCTGTTTGAATAGATATTTGTATTCATAGTTATGTGTCATGAAAAGCTCTCCTGTGCTAGCATCCAAAAGGCCCTCTGGTATTGCTACCTGTTTTGTCTTCAAAGGTGTCATGCATGAGAGAAATAGTTTTATCTGTCTGTTAAAAATATATAATTTGTCAACTCAAGTCAATAATCTTATCTACTACTTTTATTTATTTTTCCCCACAACAACCTTGTGAAGTAGGTTGAGGTGAGAGAGAGAGAGGGTGACTGGCTCAGTCACCTAGTTAACTTCATGTCTAAGGAAGGTTAAAAACACACACTCTCCAGCTTTCTGGGCCAGTACCTTAATCATGACACCAAACTAGCTCTCAAATGTGTTCACTTAACTCAGGAATGCTGAAGAACCCCAATTTTAGGATTTCATCTGTCAGAGTCAGAGTCAGGTTGGAGCAGAATAAATATCACACCTGGAGGAAAGTTACTTGGAAGGCAGTATTTGGCCAAGATGGGTATTTCACAACACCCAGATTCAGTCCCTGTTAAATTCTGGGCCGGGAGCCAGGACAGTGAGGGAGGTCGACATCAACCCTGGAAACTCTAAAATACAAACAGCCAAACAAACAAGCTCCCAACTAACAAGGTTATGATGGATGACAAGGAAGAGGAAGAGCTAGTCCGCCAGTTTGCTACCCTTTGCTACACCAGAAGACCAAGATATGATACTAATGAAGATTGAAACAATTGATCAAATATTGAGGTCGGCAACTACTGCAAACAGAAAGCTTGAATGTTTTGCTTCCTTCTGGCAGCTACTCTATGGAATTGCTATCAAGCCTGGCTTCTGAAAGCATAGTCTAAAGCAGCGGTCCCCAATCTTTCCAGCTTGGCAGCCCAGCATGAGAGGAGCAAGGATGGAATGTTTCCATGCAAGTGGCCTGTGCGCACACACAGCTCCAGTTGTGCAATTGTTGGGCCCATGCACCTGCCGCTTGTGTGGCCTGGTTCCAAAACAATCATGGACTGTGACTGGTAGTGGACTGTGGCCCAGGGATTAGGGACCTTTAGTACAGAGATAAAATGTTGATGTCAACTCATAAAGCATTCCTATGTCTGTTTTAGTAGTTGCCATTTAAAAAAAAAAAAGGGGGGGGGGAGGAAGGAAATCTGGAAGAGCTTTTGCCTGTGAATATATTTAATTGGAGAATATGAATAATGATAGCCAGCCTGTGAACATGCTCAATTGGAGAATCTGGTTTATAGGACACTCAGGGGAAAGAGGGAAACAGGGTCATAGGTGACTGTAAATTACGTATGTTAGAGTTGGCTTCATACAGGGCAGTACCAGTATGTCGCCTCTAAATAATGATTTGAAGCTTATTGAAGTTTGCCTCGAGAATCATGATTTAATTAGAGCAATTGCTGGAATCCTGACAGCAAGCCAACTCTCATAATAAATCAATTACCGGGGTCCTGGATCCCGACTCTCCGATTGCTCCCCAACATCTGGGTACATGGAGAGAAACTCAGGTAGCCATGGCAGAGATCAGGTTATCAGGAGGAGAAACAGACTTGGCCTCCAGCAAGAAGCAAACAGAAGCTGATAGCATAATTAAAGCTGGAGGTCAGTCCTCCTTGAATTCCAAAGTAGAGAAAGCTGCTCCAGTGGAGGAAAGAAAACTAGATAAGTACTGGTGGGAAAAGAAAATTCCTAAAGCCTCTGAGGCTGAATTTCCCCATCCCCAGGTCTAAAAAAGGAGAATGCCCTTGAGTGAACTGGGAAGAGTGGATTGGATGTGGCATTGGGCTCAGGCCAGGGCCCCAAAGTCCCTGACGGAATCCCTAGGGAGATCCATGGAGCAACTGGGGGAGGAATTTGACCGGGTCACCCACAAGAAGAAAAAGGAATCCAAAGCTGCAGCCAGTGCCTCCTCCATGCAGCAGACAGCCCCCTCCCCCTGTGTGAACTAGAGCCAGGGAAGAAGGCCAGCCATCTCAAGCACAGGCTTACAGGGGGCGACAGGAGGAAGAAGTAATGTTCAATGAACTGCCCCAGTTCAGGGGGAATATTGATGGGGACCCAGACCAGCTAGCTCTATTTCTTGACTCCCTGAGAACACTATGGACACCTCTACCCCTTCTCTAGAGTTATTTCTGAGGTTGGAGGGAGAAGCAAGAGGATGGCTAGCAACCCTCCACAAGAGAAGGCCCCTCCAACTGCAGGATGTAGATGACTTCCTGTGACTGATAGAGGCCAGATTTGAGGAGATAGAGGAGGACCTGTACATGGAAGATGAGCTCAACAGCCTAAAGCAGGAAGAGCTACCCATTATCAGAGGCATTTTGGGCAAAGAGTAGGAACGTCTAGGCCAATCGCCTTATAGCAAGATTCCATACAGAAAATCCAACTAAACCTGGGGGGGTTTAAATTCTATATCTGCACTCAATTTGTTTTTGCATTATACAGGTCATCTTCAAGAAGAGGAGCCAAATGTCAACTCATAAAACATTCCTACCCTGTTTTAATAGTTGCCATAAAAAAGGGGAAAAGCGAAGGTACATTCCCACTCTTATATTTAAAAAATTTTAACTAAAATACCAGAGCTTTTGCCCATGAATATATTTCATTGGAGAATGTGAATGATGATACCCAGCCTGTGAATGTGCTCAACTGGAAAATCTGGTTTATGAGACACCCAGGAGGAGGGAGAAAAAACAGGGTCACAGATTATTGTAAATTACATATGCCAGAGTTGGCTTCATACAGGGCAGTATCAGTATATCGCCTCTAATGAATCCTTTGAAGTTTATTGAAGTTAGCTCAAGAATCATTATTTAATTAGAGAATTTCTGGAATCCTGACAATTGTTGCATAAGCTGCACTGGTTGTTGGTCTGTTTCCATGTCCAATTCAAGGTATTGATCATTACATTATGGCATGGCTCCAAGGGTATCTGAGCCTCAATCTAATGGGATTGGCTCGTTCTACTTGTTCAGCAAAAGAGGCTTACTTTGGATCCCATATGTGAAAGATTAGATTAGAAGATTAGAATACTTTATTGGCCAACACACACAAGAAATTTGTCTTGGTGTAAATACTCTCCGTATACATAAAGAAAAGGTACTTTCATTAAGAATCAAGAATCATAAAGTACAACACTTAATGATAGTCATAGGGTACAATAAACAATCAAATCATACTAGGAAACAATCAATTTAAATCGTAAGGATACAAGCAACAAAGTTACAGTCCTACAATCACAAGTGGGAGGGGATGGGTGATAAGGAGTGACGAGAAGTTTAATAGTAATAGTAATGTACACTTTGTAAATAGTTGAACGGTGTTGAGGGAATTATTTGTTTAGCAGAGTGATGGCTTTCGGGGGAAAACTGTTCTTGTGTCTAGTTGTTCTGTTGTGCAGTGCTCTATAGTGTCGTTTTGAGGGAAGGAGTTGAAACAATTTATGTCCAGGATGTGAGGGATCTGTAAATATTTTCACAGCTCTCTTTTTGATTCATGCAGTATACAGGTCCTCGATTGAAGACAGGTAGGTAGTTATTGATTTTTCTGTTATCCTCTGAAGTCTGTGTCTGTGTGGGTTGCAGAACCAAACCAGACAGTTATAGGGGTGCAGATGATAGACTCAATAATTTCTCTGTAGAACTGTATCAGCAGTTCCTTGGGCAGTTTGAGCATTCTGAGTTGGCGCAGAAAGAACATTCTTTATTATGCTTTTTTGATGACGTTTTTGATGTTAGGTGTCCATTTTAGGTCATGTGATATAGTAGAACCGAGAAATTTGAAGGTCTCTACTGTTGATACTATGTTGTCTAGTATTGTAAGAGGTGGTAGTAAGGGAGGGTTTCTTCTAAAGTCTACCACCATATCTACGGTTTGAGTGTGTTCAGTTCCAGATTGTTCTGGTTACACCATGAGGCAAGTTGTATAACTTCCTGTTTGTATGCANACTTCAGTATTTTAACAGATGGATCATTTGAGATGCAGTCATTGGTATATAGGGAGAAGTGGACAAAGCACACAGCCTTGGGGGGACCTTGTGCTAATTATATAGGTATCAGGTGTGATTTTGCCTACCTTTACCTGCTACTTCCCGTCTGTTGGAAGCTTACCATCCACTTACAAGTGTGTTCAGGTACCATTAGCTGGTTTAATTTAGTTAGAAGAATGTCTGGAATGATGGTATTGAATGCTGAACTGAACTCTACAAAGAGGACCCTTGCGTAGGTATTTGGAGATTCAAGGTGTTGTAAGATGTAGTGCAGAGCCATATGAACAGCATCATCTGTCAATCTATTTGCTCGGTATGCAAACTGCATGGGATCTAAAAGCGGATCCGTGATGATGGGTGGGACAGCACTAGCCTTTCAAAGATTTTCGTAACTACTGAAAGATTTTCGTAACTACTGATGTTAGAGCAACTGTCTGTAGTCATTCAGTTCCTTGATGGAAGCTTCTGTGGCACTGAGATGATAGTAGAGCATTTGAAGCAAGAAGGAACACAGCACATCTTTAGTGATTTATTGAAGATTTGGGTGAAGATGGAGGCCAACTGATCAGCACAGACTATTAGGCAAGAAGGAGTTATTTTGTCTGGCCCTGGTGCTTTTCCTGGTTTTTGTCTGTGAAATAGATTTTGCATTTCTTTTTCAGTGATCACCAGAGATTGTGAACCCTATGGGTTGAGGTCAGTTGTAGAAGGCTTGACTGTTGTTTGGTGTGTTTGAGATGGGGGTTGTGGAGATAAGTGGCTGCAGTTTTCTTTCAAACCTGCAGTAAAACACATTCAGATCATCTGCTAGTTGTTGATTTCCTTCTGCCTGGGAAGAAGATTTGCTGTAGCCAGTGAGGTTCTTAAGAGTTTTCTACATATTTGCTGGTTCATTTGTTGAGAACTAATTCCTTAACTTTTCAGATTAGCTTCTTTTTGCTGCTCTGATCTTTCTTGTTAATATGTTTCTGGCCTGATCGTATAGCACTCTGTCACCTTTTCTGTAGGACAATGAGGAAAGAGTCCAAGTTGAATTACAGAAAAGCTGGAAAATTATCCTTGATTAGCAGGACAAAATTAAAGCACTGTATAAAAGAAATATAGGACTACTTTTAAAACATTCACACAAGATATTCCTGTACCCCAAGTACAGGCAGAAACTCTTTAAAAATCTGCTCTAAAGAGCAGAAACTCTTTAAAAATCAAGAATTGATTTTGGAATAAACCAAAACATTAAACAAAAATAAATAAGACTTCCTCCAATATTTGTTACCCTAAATTCATTAATATAAAATCCACTAATCTCCCATTCAATTGTTTTCAAAAAACAGACTTGGAAGTATCCTGGATTACTTGCCTGGATTATCTTTTGATAAAATAGGAAGGTAGAACTTTTAATCAGTTCTCATTAAAAATATAAAACTATCTAATAGAACTGAGGTATATATCATTTAACTATCTGTTGTAGTGTGATATTGCAGAAACATAGCCAAATCTTTGAAAAAATTTTTAAATAAACAACTATTTATACCTATTGCAACTGAAGCCAATAATAAGAGCAATCGTAGATACATTTGGTAGGTTACTGAACTACCAATTAGTTGTGTCCCTTTGACGCAGGTAAGCAAATGCAAGGCAAAGTAAATTTCTACAAATTCAGTACCTTTCCACATTCATACATATACATAATCAAATGCTCTCTAGCTGCCTTTCAAAATCCAGGAATTTCAGAACGATTAAAAAAATGTAGGTTGGTAGGTGCATTTCTAGAACACATTTTTGTAGTTCAGTTTCCCATGTCCACCATCAAGGTTTTGGTGGCTGCAGAAAAATGGTGAAGTACCTTACCTATCCCTGCTTCAAGTTGTGATTTCAAGAACTTTAGTCACCCTGAACTCACTGCATAAATACATCCTGAAAAGTCCATAACCTTGATGAAATTAAACAATGCTTTCTCAAGAAAATAAAAAAGTAAAAAATACCACAAAAAGAAAGGTATATTATTTCAAAATACATAGTTACAATTCTATATATAATTATCTAATTGAATTATTATTCAAATACATATATGTTTCTAATACATATACGCCAGAAGTTATATTCAGCAGGTTCTGACCAGAACTGGAGAACCGGTAGCGGAAATTTTGAGTAGTTCGGAGAACCGGCAAATACCACCTGACTGGAAATTTTACAGCATCCTTCCCCTGCCACACCCATCAAGCCACGCCCACAGAACCAGTAGTAAAAAAATTTGAATTCCACCACTGATATACATATAAAACATTCATGCTTTTTTGTGTTTTAATGTTTTTTTTCCATGTTTTTGGTCAATATTTTAAAAAGCAGTAAAATAATAAATTTAAAAAATAAATAAATTATGCATTTGTTACGAAGTCTAAGAACAAGAATATACATCCTTCAGGTCCTCAAACTCCACATATAACAAAATGGTTGCAACCTTTCTACAAACACTGGATATTTTCTGATTCAAAACAGCAATTAAGGGGATAGCTGCACCGCCAGTTTCGTTTTTCCTTGTACTATAATGCTTATTTTATTCAATTGCATACTTACTTAAAGGAGTTCCTCCTTTATTATCTTCTTTTGTCCCAATGGCCCCACAACGTCTCCATGGTAGAAATCTAACAGCCTTCAAATCATAATTAGGGCATTTGTTTTAGTATAAATTCGACAAAGAGGGATTATGTCAAACTAGTGCACTCTCCTGATTTTCTCAGTCCCCAAGACAGCAGAGTTTCAAGATAAATGCCAACTAAAGTTCACTCAAGCCTGCGACGTAGAGAGACGGATGGAAAGATCAAATTCCACATGCTTCTGTGCTTTGAGAGTAAGTGAAAGAATTTCCTTACTGCTTGAACCTGGATAGCTTCCAAGTAGAGAAATGAGCTTGATGGCTTCTTAAAGATGGGGAACTTGATTGCTTTACTCAATGGAGGTAAAATTGCTTCACCTCTGAAGAGTGAATTTATCACCTCATGGAGACCCATCCCCAAAGCTTTTTTGACAGTGGCAGACTTAATTCAAAAGGTGAACTTTGATAAATCAACCTGCAAATCCTTTCAAGTGGTGATTTTTGTCACTTCACACAGCCACAGTAGAACTTCAGCAATCTGTGATTATCTGAGCTCTTGAATCTGATTAAGCACTGCACACAAAGAAAAAGAACAGCATTAAATACCTAGAGCTGAAAGTAACTCTGGTGGCCTTTTATGTGAAAATTAAATTGTAATCTCATTTTATCTCTGCAAAAATTCCCCTCACCAGTAGTGGCTAATAAATCATAATTTAATTTTTTTTTAATGTTTTACATTATTCATTTGGTTAAGTGAAATCAGTATTGATCAGAATGAACAATATGATAGCAAAATTATTTCAGTCAGGAAAAAAACTGAGGTTCATGGCACTTCTTAATGAACCTATTCTAGAGCAAGAGCCTCAGTTGAGAAATCTCTCTAAATCTTACCGCCACCTCAAGAGGAAACACATTAAACAAGAGGCTCTTGGGGCATCTATTCCCTATTTCTCAACATCCTGAAATAGCACCTTTGCCACCAGTAGAATTTTCTGTCAATCAAGCAGCTTATCTTTTAATATATTTGCACCATTAAACAATTATAATCACTCGAAGTTTTCCTCTACTTTGCACGTGAAAGTGTTTCCAGAGTATCATCTGCAAACCAGCCAAAGAATAGATTATCTGAATGGGCACAGAACAAAAAATGGTTTGAGTCTTTAAAAAGAACAGGCGGTGATAAATAATATGTCAAAAGGGAACATAAATGTACGAGCATATGAAAAGTGGGAGAAATATATATATATATATAAAATACAGAGGCGGCATAATAATGGAAGATGGATTTTTTTTCTAGTACCATTCATAATTAAAGAAGTTAAAAGAAAACTGATTGAAAGTATTATTTCCTCCTACTGGGCAAGTTGCAATACATTTCTATAGTTAATTCTTCTATAGATGATGTGTATTGTAGGTCAATTTATTAACTATTTTCAATTTTTCTCTGATGGAAAAAACCCTTTGTAAAGTTAAAATACAGAGCACTGTATAATGAACTCTTCCTTTCCAAAGGAAGAAAGAAAAAAAGCCAAAATTAGATCTATGCTCTATACAGATTTCTTATTTGAGTTACTTTATTAGGAGACATCAGCCTCTTTAAAAATGATCTATCTAGAAAACTGTCATTGCTTACTTTTGTTAACTATGGAGATCAAGTCATGCCAAGCTCTGGTTAAAGAGAACAAGCAAATTCAGACTCTGAATCTGTACTACAAATTCCTACAGAAATACAAAGCATGAAACAAAAGGACTAACATATCAATAGAATAAAACAGTCCTTGTAAAATGAAGAAATAAGCAATATTAAGTGCCAATGTCTAAATCCTGTATTGTGAAACTTGGTCACTCCAATAAAAGATTAAAATTTAGATGCAATAGGTTTTTATTATTTTTTAAATAAAACATAACAAAAAGTGGTAGAAAAATAGAGATGTAATTTATTCCAGATCCAAGAGAAATACTGTCAAACATCAATTGCCATAATCAAAAATTGAGATCTCAAATTGAACATAAAAGGCTTGGACAAAATTATTACTATGTAAAATAATAAATAACAGAACAAAATATAATTTATAACGTTCATTTATAGGGTCATATTAAAGGACAAAGGGGAAGAATTCCAATGATTCTGTCTTCAGTATTCTATACATTTGAATATATCAATTTATTTAAAAAAAAAAAACTAAAGCCCTCCAAAACATCTTAAATACATCAGAAGACCTGTGAGCCAAAAAAGAAAAAACAGGAATCGTATACAACATATAAAGACTGTAACCGCCAATATGTAGGACAAATAGGCAGAAGACTAGCAGAGCACAACTATGAACACCAAGTCAGAAAACACAATAACACTCCTTAATCTCACAACTCAGACTCAACCAGTTACAACTGGGAAACAACATCTAGAGCAAGTAAAATCCAAGAACACTAGTGAAATTCTATAAGCTTGGCACTCAGACAAATGAGCCAGCAACAGGCACATAGAAATAAACAATATTTATACACCATTCACCAAGCCTCGGTGGTGCAGTGGTTAGAGTGCAGTACTGCAAACAACTACTGCAATTTGGCAGATCGAATCCCACCAGGCTCAAGGTTGACTCAGCCTCCCATCCTTCTGAGGTGGGTAAAATGAGGACCCAGATAGCTGGGGGCAATATGCTGACTCTGTAAACCGCTTAGAGAGGGCTATAATGCACTATAAAGCAGTATATAAGTCTAAGTGCTATTGCTATTCAAAAGAAACCTAAACAAAGTTAAAAAGGAAAAAAAAATGAACTATTCCTCACCAAAAATCAACACACAGAGAAACAGGGATTAACACCAGAATTTATACCAGACAAAGCTGAATTAAACAATACCCTAATCAAGGAACGACCAAGAAGAAAACCCCCTCTTCAATACTGACAGGGCTAGCTAAGCTACTATATATAAACAGAGAGCATACGCCGCCTCCTCTAGCACTGCAAATGTTACTTACTCTGGTTAACAACATTCGCAAGCAAACAGCCATGTTAAGAGAACACCAAATTCTCCATTTCCTAGGGAATTCTCAGTTTTCATGGCAGGTTGTTGCCTATTTCCTAGAGCTGAGAGACAAGGACTGGCACTAAGTCAACCAGCTAAGGTGAGACTGGAACTCAGTCTCTCTGTTTCTGGCCTGAAGCCTTAACTGTTACACCAAACTGGCTCTCACCCAGAACCATATAAAATTTTCAAATTAAGAAATTAATTTGGATTACATGCACTATTTTCAAGCAAAGCAGAAATAACAGTCAACTGAACATGAATAACATCTCAATCACCACATCTAAGATTACTTTACTATCATGAAAGGTGAATCTTTCATGTGCTGGTATTATCAGTATAACAACTTATCTCTCTCAAAAGACAAATAAGCAGTGTAAGTTTAAAACCACAGCTCTAAATAAGCCTTTCTCATTTCCTCTCAGTGAAACCGAGATTAGACATTATTGCCCATCAGTTTAACCTCATATGACTTTTTCCCCTTTCATATCTTCAATCAACAACTTCCCTTGCCAGCTATTGTATTCACAACATATTGGTTAAGACAGCTTTCACAATTTCATATTTTTATTTGGATTACATTAATCCCAAATAATTATATTCATAATTACTGCTATATATTTCTAGAGTCTGCATCATTCATAGTATTTGGTACATGAAGAATCAAGCATCTCCCCATTCCAGCCACCCACATTATAATATATAATTAATGGGTGCTAAAATATAGCAATTCACACTACAGAAAGCCACCTGAACTTTCCAAAATGATGCAAGATTATGAGTTGCTATATCTCTTCATTAAAAAATAGTTGAGGAAACAAAGGGAAGGAAAGGGGAGAAAAATGATTTCATGGGACAATGTAATCTATACCAATTACATTTTTTCCTCTCCTGTCCCCTTTTCCTATTTTATTCAACGTGGAAACTTGCAAAGTAGCAATTGTTTTGTAACATTTCATTTGGCTTAAAATAAATTGGCCTCTATAGATTAAGTTTATTATGGCCAACACAGCTAAAATTAATTTTTAAGTCACTGTGACTTTCAGCTGAAACTATGTAAAGTATCATTGTTTTTCAATTCATCAACATCAGGATTAAACTCATAGTGTTTGTCTTTGGAAATAGATTATATTTCTGTTTCAGGAACTGATCCTTTAATTCTGCCTCAGAAATAAATCTATGTCCCATCTTCATAAATTCCTTATTTGTATTCCCAATCCACATTGCACTTTATACTATGCAATTTATAAACATGGAGTTGCTTCATATTAGAGCCACTGTATGCACAAACAGAAAAGCAGAAAGGCACTTTGTTTTCTACAATTTAAGTGCATCTGTTCTCGACTTGTAGAACCTTACCTTATCTATTGCTGCTATTTTAGCTGAGAGTAGATTCTGTAATATCCCCAATTATAGGTGCTTTTTAATCTTGGCAAAGGATAGACTGGTTCTGACTTAGTCCCTCTTCAGATTATTCGGACTATGTTAATTCCTACCTTTTCAAACATTTCCAAGTGACAGTTTGCTCACTGAATAGAATGTCTTTGAAAATAGAAAAGATATGAAATTGCCTTTTTGTGTTTATCGTAAGAAAAATTTTTATAATAATTAAAATAAAAGTAAAGTAAGATTTATGTAAACCTCCTTTCTGAATGTTTGTATAGTATTTTCTTCAACTCTTACCTTAATATGTACCATTATTAACTATATCTTGGCTCTTGGTTGTGACCAAGTTTTGTATACATGTTTACATTTGTTTACTAATTTCCATATTATTATTTGTGGAAATGAACCTATTTCCTATGTAATAATATGACTATGTTCATATAACATATGACTATGTCATACAGCATAGTAAGTCATTGTTTGTTCAAATATTATATCCATAGTACCTGAATATACTCACAGCATAGCACACCACAAATATCTTTTGATATGTGGTGTGAAAATTCAGATTCTAAGGGTATGTATAAATTAGGTGGTAGATATTAAGTTTATCTTTAAAACAAGTCGTTTAAATAAACAATGTATCATTTATAACTGAGGCTAAACATTTTCTTAACTTTGTGCTCCACAATTCATTCAAATATTTAAAAATAGCAAGTGAAAGAGAATAACAAAATCAAAGTTTCCTAAGTCTTAACTTTCCAATAATATACAGAAAACCATCCTGCAAAAGAATAAATCAAACATGACAAACTAAATACAATGTGCAGATAAATAGAAAAGTTGAATCTAAATGTCAAATTATAAACAAAGGAGCACATTCAGAAGAATGGGCTATTTTCAGCATGTTGGCTAATGAGTTATTTTCTGAATTAAAAAGAGTTGCCTTTTCAGTTAATTCAGACGTATATTCCCAAATCCAGATATATCACCATTTTACTTCATACCACATTCCACGCTATTTTCGATTCAATTTTATTGCGAGAAGGTTTATTTATTTCCACAATACATATGTTTGGCAGCTGCATAATATGGAGCCTCGGTGGTACAGTGATTATAATGCAGTATTTCAGGCTAACTCTGCCCAGTGACAGGAGTTCGATCCTGACCGGCTCAGGGTTGACACAGCCTTCCATCCTTCTGAGATTGGTAAAATGAGGATCCAAACTGTTAGAGACAATATGCTGATATTATAAACCGCTTAGTGTTGTAAAGCACTACAAAACTGTATATAAGTGCTGTTGCTATGCTAATTCATGTTAATGAAGTAAATATAGCTATCTGGATTGTATTTCAGTGCATAGTGTAAACCTAGATAATGTAAGTACTGTAACCCATGAATAGACATGTTGGGCAAATACAGCTTTTATTTTATGTCTGCTTCATTTTTTTACTTCACAAAAGGAAATAAACAATTTTACTTTTTTGGTAAGACTAAATCTACGTGTTCAGAACTCATGTTTAACTCAATCAGATTTTTACTAAATAAACCCAATTGGGTTCATATGATCAGTTCATAAACTGAACCAGAAAGTTACTTCAACTTTCTGAGTTTGCACAGCCCACAAGCTGCAAGATAACAAATCATACTCTTGCACAGCGCAAATACAACAGAACTGGAGAGAACCCAAAGGGCCCAGAGATGAAAATATATTTAACCCAGATGTTTGAAGTTTGCGAAGGGCATGCATGTAAGCAGTCTTTCTACACACCAGGAATGCAGTTTCATTATTAGCTGAATCCTGAGAAATCGCAGCTCAAAATAATCTTAAGCTACAAAATTCGCTGAAGGATTTTGGCTCAGTTGCTCTCTCCTTCTCCTTCCCGTATCTCCCTTGGGGACTTGCTCCCAAACGAACGATGGATGGAGAAAGGAAGCCTGCTATTTTCAGCGTCTTTTCAAGTTTGGCAGAACGTCAATGCAATTCGTAAAAAGAAAAACATCCTCTTGCCACAGGTCGGCGTTCAGATCACCATGCGAGGACTGACAGCCCAATTTAAAAAAAATAAAATAAAATAAATGCATCAATCACCGTGACAGGACCTTTGCTCCTTTACCCGTTTTCTAAAGCCTTCTCCACAATGAATCTGCACTGCGACCGATACACCGCTCGTCCCGTCCTCGTCGTCCCGTCCTCCTCAGCGTACCTCACCCCCCAACTGCCCTCGCGTATTCACACAGAGCCAACCGCTCTCGCTCGCAGGAAGACACGGGGGGGGGGGGGGGNGGGGGGGGGGGGGGGGGGGGGGGGGGGGGGGCAAAGGCTGGCGCCAAGTCTGAACGGCTGGGCGGAATTGCACGAAGTCCACCCCAGTGATTGGGCTACGTCAGTTCTCTCTCCCCGCCTCCCCCCAAAATCTCGGTTGCGGGCTATATTGGAGCGCGGGCTGCTTCGGGATTTTGTACCTTGCCGCCTGGGAGGGCGAACTTCAGCTGCAGCCTTGCGGTTCCCAGCCACAGCGCCACAACCGTCTCCGGGACCCGAAGGCGAGAGAGACGGCGCTTAGTTTCCCGCCCTTTTCCACTCCCACCCCGGGGGGGGGGGGGGGCTTCAATACAGCAGGCAGCTTCCGAGGGGTTGAGGTGGTGATTATTCTTACCTCCACGGATCAGCGGTCCTGAGGCGAGGACGAAGCCGCCTCCGACCCGCAGCGGGACCCACGCAGTTCATCGAACTCCGAGGAGTTTGCGGCTCGTCTCGGCGACGGGGAGGCTGCTCCTCCTGCTCAGTCGAGCCGGAGGATCGGATCCCTGCTTCGTCGCTCCGGCCCGAGGCGAATCATTCATTTCATACTTCGCAAACTTTGCCTCTTTCTTTTTTTTTTTTTTTTTTCCCTCCCACCCACGCCCGCTGCCCCTCTCGGCCCGCACCCTCCTGCTTAGCTCAGGCGCCATTTTGCCGCGGGGCACGCCGGATAATCCGGCGGAATCCCCACGTAACGGCGTGTTTGCATCATCACCCAAAGGGAAAAAGAAAAAAAAAAAAAGAGCCGGAGGAAAGCGAGAGGGGAGGGGGAGGCTGCGCTGGCGTCGGGAGGGTTGCCATGGCGTCGGGAAAATCGGGGGAGGGGGAGAAAGGTGTGAGGGGGCGGCGTTTAGGCCCCTCGGCGGCGTTTAGGCGGCTCTTCTGCCGCCTTCATCCCGAAGGAAACTCTCGAGGAACGGAAAGGAGCTTCCCTTTGAACGCGACGAAGTCTGGAGACAGAAGCTGCAATCCTTTGCACTCTGGAATAAAACCTGGGCCTATCTGGGTGACTGCTTGGATGCACTATTCCACATTTTAAAGTAGTTGAATTTCCCAGACCCGCAGGCGGTCGCCTGTGACAAACTTAGATATGTGTATGTGTGTTGCTGTAAAAAGGAAGGAAAAAAAAAAAGGGGGGGGGGGGGGCTGGTGATTTTAAAAAAAAAATAACTTGTACTTTTTCAAATGAAGAAAATATTGATTATGGGCCATCAGATTGGGGTCAGCTTTTAGCAACCGCTTAGATTATTCCCCAGGATGACCTGTCCCAAAATTGCACTTCAAATCTTATCACCCATTGGCTTTGTTAACTGAATCCATCCACTTTCTGTTGCTTGTGCGGTTTACTTCCACCTTTTCCAGCAACGTAGATTTATCCAGAAAACTCAAAAAGTCTTTACGTAATGTCCCCAACATTTTGGCCTGCTCATTTGTGCATTGATTGAGAACTCTGGACTGATCTGTTCAATAATCTCTTGATTCATCGGTGATATTCTCAAGGGATTTCCCCAATACCAACAATCAAAAGTTGGATAAAGTATTACCGGTTGGCCAAATGCACACCCAGATCCTTATAAAGGCAAAATCATGGGGAGGAAGGAGGTGATGAAATATGCATTGTAACATAATCAAACTATACCCCTTTTGCACTTGTGAACCAGGTGACACAAATACAAAAGGATAGAATTGGTGGGGAGATATATGTCATTTTGGCTTCATTCTGGTTAGGAACAAATGTCTCAGGACTGGATCCATAGACCAGGGATTTCAAATTGAAATTGTCAGTAATTCGCCCAAGGACAGCAATGCAGAAATATTTCCATATCATGATACAAAATATATCAAGTCAAAAACTTTGACTACCCAAGTATGCTATTAAACATATTAAATATATTAAAATATTGTACTGTGAAAACAGAGTTCCAAAACAGAATTACAGAGCACCCATTTCATTTAATATTTGGTTTTATCACCAGGTTCATAATGTTGTTTCTTCAACATACTGGATCTACTGTATTTCAATTTCAATGACCCAAAGATAATTATTTGGAGGAGTTTGATCTCTGCTCAAAGCTATAATGTTTTTTGTTTGGCTTTTGGTTTTGTACATACTGTACCAAATTCTGGGTGGCACAATCATTAAATTTTCAAATGCAGTTCACCGCTAAGTCCTCTATCAATTTCACCCTATCCCAATCCTTTGGGGGTGGGGAGGGGAGCCAGATCAAGTGTTTTTCAGAAGGCTAAAAAGGGGCCTGCCACAGAAAAGGAATACTTCCTAGGTCCCATAAGAGGGCAATGTTGAAGGGGAGGGACAAGAAGCACGCTCATCCTGTCTGATCTGGTAGGATCAGTAAATGTGCTTACGGAGAGATGATTCCACAGATAGCCTGATCCATATAGGGCTTTAAAAATAATAACCAGGACCTTGAATTTCACCCAGAACGAAACTGGGAGCCACTAGAGCTTGCACAACTGGATATAACATGGGTAAACCTAGGAGCACCCATCACTCTGCACTCCGTTGCATTCTGAACCAGTTATAACTTTGGGTGGTCTTCAAGGCAATCCATATAGAGGGTGTTTGAGTAGTCCAAACTGGAACTGACCAAGGCATGAGTGACCTTGAACAAGGCCTCCCTATCCAGAAAATCTATGCCTTTGCTTTACAAACTAGGAAAATTGCAAAAATGCATATTCTAATATAATTATTTTAAATCAAAAAGTATATGTAAATTTATTTTTAAAAGACAATTCAATTGCCATATTTTTCACAGGAATGCAAAAGGCTATATTATACCATTTTTATTGTAAAAGGTAAAAAACTCCAAAATTAAATCTAAAAGATTTAGCTTTGTAAAGTACAAAGTAAAGCTTTCTAAAATAAAGGACTAGCCTATATAACAAAGGATGTATAGTCACAGTAGTATTGTGCGAGTTTATTCAATTGTGGCTTAGTTATTAAACCCTGGTTAAGCAAAGTGTATGAACCTGATGATGTGTACAAAGATGGTACAAGCTTTAAGAAATTTTTCACAAAAGGCAGGTGTATTTTTGGTTAAAATTAAAGAGACATTCCCAGATATGTTTTTCTAAAAACCCAGGCTGTGAACATTATGAATTCCCATTTGGCCAATTAGAAATCATTAGCAGATTTATTGGAAAGAAGTTGTGCCAGTTTGGGAGGATCTCTTAATCCAAACTCCAGGAAGCTCCATTCTCTGTATAAAACCATAGTAACACCGCACCTGGAATACTTTACCCAGTTTTGGTCACCACGTGACAAAAAAGATCTTGAATCTTTGGTAAAAATGCAGAGAAAAACAAGCTGATTAAAGGCCTGGAGCCTAAATTATATGAAGAATGGTTGCAGGAATTGGGTATGGCTAGTCTAGAGAACAGAAGGACGGGTGACATGATAGCAGTATTCCAGTATTTGAGGGGCAGGACCAAAAACAATGGAAACTAATCAAGAAGAGAAGCAACCTGAAATTTCCTAACAATTAATCTGCGGAATAACTTGTCTTTAGGAGTTGCTTCTAAAGTGCTTCATCACTGGAGGTTTTTAAGAAGAGACTGAACCATCATTTGTCTGGAATAGTATAGGGCAGGGGTGCCAAATTTGCAGTGTCATGTCGTCAGGTGATATATCATGACTTTTTCCCCTTTGCTAAACTGGGGGTGGGCATAGCCAGTGTGTGATGTTTCTGGGCTACGATTTTGACACCCCTGGTATAGGGACTCCCATTTGGACAGGAGGTTGGACTAGACGATGTCCAAGGTCCCTCCAGCTCTATTCTGATTGATTGAAAATCCTGGCATCAGCATTAGACCTGCAATTTGACACAAATATTGCAAATGTTCTCACTGTGATGGGCCCCAGCATTTGGCATGCTTATTCTTAGTTTCAGGAAGCTATGATGTCTGAAATTATTAAAAATATAAGGTTATGTATTTCCTTTACAATAAAAAGCAAATATAAGATAATAAATGAAGAACACAGCTAGAAACAAGCGGATTCATATGTCGTGCTAAGCTATAATTTAGTTACACGTGGCTTATTGAATAAACCACAGTTGATACAATTAAAATAACATGAGGGGAGCAAATGTGTTTTGTTTAATTTTGACTTAGTGTACTGTACAGACATAGCTATTATTGGAAAAGTAACAACAGAAGGGAAGTTAAATTTTACAATGACAAATGCTTGTGCAATTATCTTGTTTCTGAATTGGTTGCTGTTACAACTTCACACCTCTTTAATGAGTTATAGGAAGGGAGGGCAAATTACCCTAACAACAGTCTTTTGAAACCTTTATTATTTTGTGCTATTCTGAGTGTAATGGTGAATGTACAAAATGTTTTCAGGAACCCTATCATGTTTTGTCTCTTCTGTATTTCTTCTAGTGAACAAATAAAGAAAAAAAGATGTAATTGTGATAAACATATTGAATTTTGAGGTGAACATTGATATGCGTTTCCATGACTGAGAAAAAACGATAGCACTTATTGTAACAGAAGCATCCTTCTGTTATGTGACCAATTACGCAAAATTTCACCTCTGCATGTCTATCTATTCTGCTTTATATCAACTTAAGCACTTGTAACTCAGTACTTTCAAAAGACAGTAGAGCAACAAACTGCAGGCATCAGGCTTTATGTTCTGGAAGCAATGTATAGCTAGTTACTATGGTAACAGGTATATTACAATAAAGGACTTTTCTACTTTATTATGGTGCAAAAGCAGAGAAGAAATCTATTGGAAAAATACAGAGAAAATGCAGTAGAAAAAAACTGAAGGGTTGTGTTTATAAAATAAGAGAAAAGAGACCAACAGATACAATTGACATCAAGGCTTCTTGAAGGTTTTCTTGGCAATTCTGTGGATTATTCTCAATATAACACTACTGTTTCAGAAGTGGTATTCAGCAGGTTCTGACCAGTTCTGGAGAACCGGTAGCAGAAATTTTGAGTAGTTCGGAGAACCGGCAAATACCAGTTCTGACTGGCCCCTCCCCATCTGTTCTCTGCCTCCCGAGTCCCAGCTGATTGGCTGGGTCTTTTTTTGTTGCCCTGCACAGGAGAATGGACCTGGAAAGCAGGTTAGTGGGTGGGGAGGGAATGGGATTTTGCAGAAACCTTCCCCTGCCACGCCTACCAAGCCACACCCACAGAACCGGTTGTAAAACAATTTTAATCCCACCACTGTACTGTTTGAATTTAGATCACATTTCCGAACATATTCTTAATTATTAGTTATTCCATGTGAGTTTAGACCTTTCTCCTTTGAACAACATGGTTATTTTACCAACACCCAATTATAATTCTGAATGGGTTTGCATTAGACTAATCGTGATTTGTTTAATTATGTTTTAACATGACATAGCACATTGTGGGGCTTTACATAACATATCATGACAAGCCCAAGGAAAGTACACTGTAGTTATTGCAGCATATAAACCCAGGCAATATAAGCAAAGTTTGGCTGAGATATAACTGGTTTTATGTCAGTCAGTAAGCTTCATGACCCAGGTAGGATTTGAACCAGCAATGCTGACATTTAAACAGCCACTGGCTTTTTAAGTGTCACCAGTGCAACTATATTTGTAACACATTGGAAAGACTCTCCATCTGGTTCGGTTCCAAGCCGGGAGAAAAGCACTGGAGACAAAATGGAGGGTGGAGCTGATTGGAAAGTGGGTCCATTTATTGATGAAGCAGAACCACCAAGCACATGTGAATCTGGGCAGCTGACCACATGGAGTTGAGAGTGGGTAGCTTTTATACCTTCTCTTGGGCTTTGCACTTAAACTTCCTGTTCCTGTGCAAGAACATGTATTCTATTGTGTGGTGTCTTAGCTGACTCTAGGTTGTCTGAGCTAAATTCGGTTGAAGTTTGCAGGGTGATGCAATGTCTTTAGGAGATTGTGCCATGTGTTGAGCTCTGCTGCTAGATGGTAGTGGGTTAATCCGATTATGTCCTGAAGGGTCATGTCTTAATCCCTTCACCTTGGAGCTGAAAGTTTTTTGTTTTGTAGATAGGTTGGCCCAATCATTCTCAATGGGCACAAAATGTCTGCTGGGGGGTTGGGAGGAAGCTGGGGCTCTTAGTTTTTATCTCCCTTAAGATATTTCTCTTTTAGAGGAAATATTTTATCCTGCATTGTTTAATATTCCTCAAAACATTTCATTCTTCTAGGAGAGAGATGGCTGCTAACTTCCTACAACATTAATTAAAATTAAAGTAGAAAATTAAAATAATACTCCGTGTGTGTGTGTGTGTGTGTGTGTGTGTGTGTGGGTGATGCTGTTAGCTTCCTTCAGTATTCTCCACATCATTTGTAGTTGTGCTTTTTAAAGTTGTAGCAACGTTTTCAGCAAAATCACAATCTGCGCATCATCAGGATTCTGTATAGCATCATTATTAGGAAGCTAGGTTTCATCTGGGGTGCCTGGTTGGGGTGTGTTTGAGCTGGAGGTAATCAGGGGGAGTCTTTGTTGATAGCCCTCCTTTTACTCGAAGCCAAGCTGCACTGAACCTCAACACAGCAACACCAGTGTTGCCAGCCAAGGTCAAAGCCACAAAACAGACAGAGAAAACCAGAACACAATCAAGCAAAACTCCAAGACCAAAAACACAGACCAAGACTCCAAACCAATCAGGATTGAAGAAAAAAACGATCTTGGCACAACAGTAGCTAGCCTCAATTTAAAAACTAAACGGCCTGTGATAGCCTGACCCACAGATGAACTCAATACAGAGCCTGATGATGGCAGAGAGATTCTGCTGAAAGGTTGCTACAAACTTTAAAAGCACAACTACAATGACGGGATAATACCGAGGAAAGCTGAACAGACACATTGTAAGTACCCGTGAAAACTTTAAAAATAAAAAAAAACATATATCTGGTTAGTTCGGGTTTTTTCCCGCATAAAATGGAAGTATCTAGGCAATGTTTCAATGAAGTCGTCATTCCATCATGCTTCAGGCTTGTTTCATTCAAGGCTCTGTGCCTTCTCAGAAATAATGTGAAGCTTGCAGCTGCTTCTTCCTTTTAACTTCTAGTGGGGGTGTGACTTGATTGGGTGGGGCTTTGGCTGTCTTCTGATTGGCTGGGGGTGTGGTTCTCATTGTTGGGGTCCTGATCTCTATTGCGTTTGGCTGTGTTTCTGATTGGTAGGTGGTGTTTTAGGCTTGTGTTCTGATTGCTGGGGGGTTTTGTTCAGTGGGGGCATCCTTTGTTGTGCCTCAGGTTTAGTTAGTTGCTGCGGGTGATTTGAGCTGGTGAGCTTGTGATCCTGTTGGTTTGGCTTTGCGTTCGTGTGGCCAACATCTTTCATGGTGGGTGTCAGTTGCTTCTTGTACGGGTCAGAGGGGTTTGAAGTGGGTAGTGTGTGCAGCTGCAGTATGGCTTCTGGTTCGTGTCGTGTCTCCTCTTCTGTGTGGGTGTGAAGTCTTTTTTCTGCACTGTAATGTTTAGTGGTAGTATCTGTGTCGTCGGCCTCAGTGCGGTGTGGGTCGCTGGTGTCATTCTTCGACTGTTACGTTCACCTCCTTTATTAATGAGGGCAGGTTTCCACAATGGGTTGGTAGGCGATGGTATCTATCTCGTTTTATAACATGCTGTGTGCGGTGTTTTTCTATCTCTATGGCTTCTCTGATCTATTCTGTTGAACTTTTCAGGTTTTGAACGGTAGTTCTTGTGACTTTTTAAAGTCAATTTCATGTCCTGTGGCTTTGAGGTGTTGGACCAAGGAAGAGGTCAGTTCTTCTTTTTTGAGCGAACTGATATATATATTAGTACAGGGATGATGGTCTACATTGTAACACAAAAGTAAGAGAATCATGAAGTCATTTGGATAGCACATAAAGTTCACTTTCTTTCAATGTATGTTCCTGAAGATTCAAAACCCAATAGCAAATTGTGGTGTATGTGCAATGGAAAGAAAAAAAAATCTTGTCAACAGGATCCTATTTGTATGGCCTTGGAATTGTGCAATGGAAGAACCACTAGGAAATTTATACTCTTGCTGGAAAGCCAGTGCTGCACTGGATCATACATCAGCCGAAGATATTTCAAGAAAGGCCCTCAATACTTTGCCCTCCATAAATTCTCTGAATCCTCCCTCTGTGCTGGAGTCAGATAACAAACAGAAAGACAATGACTCCAAGAATCCAGGCTGTCCATCTGCTCTGCACTTCCAGATTCTTGCTTCCCTAGCGCCAGCTGATGAAATTTTCATAGCTGAAGTGAGGTTTCTCATTTCCAGCAGGCTGTGTTGCCTTGAAGCTTCCACAGTTGTGCCCTGTTCAGGTTTCCATGGGTGTCTGTCCTAGGTGACAATGATAGGAGCCATTTGCTCTCTTAACAGTCCTCTTAAAGCTCAGGATTTCAAAGCAAATGACACATTAACACATTATAAGAGATTAAGAGCCTCTTTTACAGACTTTCTGAGTTCTACTTCATATAGTTAGGGGTCATACCTTTTAAATTCAATCTTATTATGTCCAAGGTCAAATAGAAAATCTCCTTTCCATAGAAACTTCAGATACCACACATCTGTTGTTTCTCTGTTAGTGACATGTTGCCATATATTTGGATTTTGTAAACTATGAAAATAAATATGGCTTAACTTGGGATGGACAATTATTGGTGATCAAAATTCCCACATATTTTGGAAGGAGCAGTTACAATTATGATCTATTGGACAATGATATTATGATGTGACCAAAGGTGGTATGGCAAGACTTTAGTGTAGACTTTCAAAAAAATAGGTTAGGATTTTTTATGGTCTCAACCAAAAAGAAAACTTATTCAGCTTAAAAAAAAAACTATTTAAAAATTGAAATCTTTCTTGAAATTTGTCATTAAAATATAGTGGTCCTATTTCAGCTTATTCATCTCCAGTTTAAGATCTAGAAGATGTCTTCCCCAGGCTTATGCCCTTCTAGATGTATTGGATCTCTATGTCCCAGAATTACCTACTAATGTGATCATATTATAAGAATATTATGGGTTATGGCACGGTGTATATAGTACCCACTGATTTCAGGATTGCTTGGCTATGCTATAGTTCATGTGCAATGCAGAGATTTAGACTAGGTGGCATTGTTATACTACTTAAATCAAACAGCCTCATGGCAAATGAGTGTAAATAGCGACAGTAGAATTCTAGAACTCTAATTCTAGCAGAATTTCAGTTCTTATCTCTGAGACAATTATCAGAAAAACTCTATTTTCAAATGACAATCCAAGCCTACAATCCATGAGAGTGGGTGTTAAACTTGCAGCCTGTGGGCCAGATGTGTCATGTGCTGGTCCTGCTCCCACCCGGTTTAGCAAAGGGGGAAAAAGTCCCGAGACCAGAGGTGGCATTCAGCAGGTTCTGATCAGTTCTGGAGAACCAGTAGCGGAAATTTTGAGTAGTTCAGAGAACCAGCAAATACCAGCTCTGACTGGAGATTTTACAGTATCCTTCCCCTGCCAGGCCCCCCATGCCATGCCCACAGAACCAGTAGTAAAAAAAATTGAATCCCACCACTGCCCGATACGTCATGTGACGTCGCTGTGACAACGCCATGACAATGCGAGTTTGACACCCCTGCACTAATATATATTATAAAAAAGATGTACTGGATGCTGACATTCATTATGCAACATATTTAACAATATAAGCAATATTGATATAGTGTTGCTTCTTGCTAGAATCAATTGCTAATGAAATCCTCCCAGAATAACAGAGTTGGAAGGGACCTCAGAGGTCTTCTAGTCCAACCCCCTGCTCAAGCAGGAAACTATACCATTTCAGACAAATGGTGTCCAATCTATTTTTTAAAACCTCCAGTGTTGGAGCACCCACCATTTCTGGAGGCAAGTCATTCCACTGATTAATTGTCCTAGTTATCAAGAAAATTCTCCTTAGTTCTAGGTTGCTTCTCTCCTTGATTAGTTTCCACCCATTGTTTTTTGTCCTGCCTTCAGATGCTTTGGAGAACAGATTGACCCCCACTTCCTTGTGGCAGCCCGTTAAATATTTGAACACTGCTCTCATGTCACTCTTAGTCCTTTTCTTTTCATGAAACTAGACATACACAACCATTCTTTGTAAGTGTTAGCTTCTATACACACCTTCAATCATCTTTGTTGCTCTTCTGTCCCCTTTTTCTAGAGTCCCAGCAACTCTTTTATGTCATGGTGATCCAAACTGGATGCAATATTCCAAGTGTGGTCTTACTCAGGCATAATAAAGTGTTAACACTTCGTATGGTTTTGGTTCTATCCCTCTGTTAATGCAGCCTAGGACCATGTTAGCTTTTTTGACAGCTGCAGCACACTGTTGTCTCATATTTAAGTGATTGTCCACTAGGATTCCAAGATCCCTCTTGCAGTTACTACTATTGAGCCAAGTATCACCTATTCTATACCTGTGCATCTGTTTTTGCTTGCCTAAATGTAGTGCTTTACTTTTCTCACCATCAAATTTCATTTTGTTCGACAGGGCCCAGGATGCAAGCCTGTCAAGATCATCATGCTTAATTAATAGGTAGGAAGTAAATTAACTGTTTTTCATAAACTATTGTAAAAAGACTCTGGTTGATCTTGAAATCTATGCCAAAAAAATCTTGAATATAGGGTAGATGCTGTTTAAAAGCAGAATTTTAAATAATTTAAATGTTTGAACTTAAATAGCTTAAATGAAAAATAGAAGATAATATTTTAAAAATAATTTTCAAGAAGCATTATTTTCTATAGAAGGTTCCACTGGAAGATCATGTACAAAAACATTAGTCTTTTTGTTTCTACAATCCTGATTATTGATTGACTAGCTTCCCTTGACCCAGTGTTAATTGATGGGAAGAAACTTGGGACAGGTTGCCTTTTGATCAGGAAGCGTTATCAGAACCCTTGGCATCTCAAATCATGCCATTCCTAATTAGAAACCGGATCTACATACAAAGGACCAGGAAGATCAAACTGTTACTGGAGTGAGTCAAAGGTTGCAGACTTTGGTCTTTACAGTATTATATTGCAGCAAGCTGTTATTTATTTAATCAATTGTTATAAATTTCCATTAAACAGTGGGATGCCACTTATGTTGTTATACCTTAGGCATAAAAAGTCTTGATGCATTCCCAAAATAGACTATTATAGAGAATTGGTACTAAGAGTTAAGTCAAATTTCCAGTTTGAGATAGCATTGCTGAAAAATGAGAGTTGAAACATATTTTGGTCTCTTGGGGAGAGCAGGAAAGTTTTTCAAAAATCTTCGGGAAAATATAAATGGAATTGCAACTATCGATGGATTGACACATACTTCTCCTATATAGAACTTGTAAGGCTCTACTGAGAAGACAGCCTGAAACAGCTAGTAAATGCAAAACCAAAATATTCACAATCTGTTTTCATGTTTCAGGAAGTAAAACTGCATTCAAAAATGTTAAATCCTATGCTAAAAACACCCTACAATTTGAAATATTTCATAATTTAAATCAGGGACAGTAAATCTTTGATCTGTTATAGGCCAAAATGATTAACCTAGCATTTCTATGTAGCTCTCTAGCTCTCAACAATTTTGCCATTGAATTTGGCAGCAAAATATTTTTTTTCTCAAAAACAAGATTGGAAATCAGTGTGGGAGGCAAATCATTTCAGCTAAAGCAGCTTCTTCCTCAAACTGGCCCAAAATCATGCCTGGAGAATTTCAGCTATTTTGCTAACTAATTTCAAATGGCATGATTTTAAATTGCAGTTTTGGTGGGGGAGAGGGGTTATTACTGTTATACTGCTTGTTCAACATATTGCATAAAGGGAATAAATTTGTGAAAGGAATTGATTAAATCCCTTTATCTTATATATATAAAAGTGAAATACCATTCATCATCACAAAATCTCCAGAACTGCAAAGCCTACAAACTTGAAATTTGACACTATGTCTCTCTTGGCTTCTAGGTGCTCACGAAGAAAGGATTTTTCAAAATGACCATCAGAGCATTAGTATTTCGTATATTATTATTATTAATACACTCTGATGTTAAGGAGTTCTACTCCCCCTTCCCACCTGAAAAGAAATCTTTTCCAAGTGCAAAACACAAGCTGAGAAGTTTCAGTTTCAGTTTTACTTTCACAGCTCTAAGCAGCAACAGTTGAGCAAAGCGACAGCCAGGTCCTTGCTGTCTCCTTGCTCACACATGAAATATTGTTTCAGTTTCCTAACAGCCCTCAACTCTCTCGACACACTGACAGAATGCTAGCCAGATGAATACCAAGGGATGCTGGTAGGCAGAGGCATATTCCCCCCCGCTCTTATTTTCCTCCCCAAAAACTAAGCCAACCACATAGTTTCATAGTGAAGCACAGGTACTGAGCTAGTCTAAAGAAACATAACCTATAAAGATAGAATTTTACAAACCTAAGGTAGTTCTGTCTGAAAGAGCTATTTTTAAAATGTTTCCAAAATATAACAGTGAATACAGTGAACTTTCTGTGGCAGATGGTTTTGCAGCAATGGATCCATTCAGGAAGGTCCTTGGTTTTTGTACCATCTAATCAGAAAACAAGCTTTCTGTAAGTGATCGAAATAGCCAAGCTTTGATCCTGTTAAGTGTGGGAAAAGATCGACTTGAGACCAGTTAGACTTCAGCTCTTTTTATTTCTCTTGCTGGATTGAATCTGCTGCTGAGCCACGGCAGCCTTTTTTATAGCGGCTGCTCACGGCTTTCGGCCAATGATAGTTCTGCAAATCTCCCGCCGATGGGCGGACCAATCCAAATGCAGTATTTCAAGTATGCAAATATATAACACCCCTCCCCACATGGTCCAGTCCAACCAATCAGGGCCCCTTACGTTATGTAGTCATGTAAATAGGCAGGGCTCTTATGATTCCTACTGGACCTGCGCAATCCAGTCGCGATGTTGTCTTCGGGCTGTTTGGACGGGTTCGCTGTTTCTCCTGACCTCCTCCGTGGAACCTCCTGGAAGGTAGAGTCAGCCGTGCCGCTCCCGCCTGGTCGATCCGGGCTGGTTGAGTCGGCTCGGCTGCTTCCTCCAGGAGAGGCTTCGTGATGACTTTCCGCTGCCTGTTCCATTCTCCCTAAGTCCTTTTCAGGTATGTGACTGTGATTTCTTATCGGGGCTACTGGTGGTGTTGGTTGGTGTGTTGTTGTTGGTGTTTATTTCTCATGTTTGTAGGGGGCCTTCCCCTCCCCCTCGCTTGTGTTTGAGGGGTCTTCCCCTTCTCTGGTTTGGTTATTCTTTTGATTTAATGTTTGAGGTGGTTCATGTGTG
>BHFT01022244.1:0-20898 GCA_004320025.1 Laticauda laticaudata
GAACATTTTTCTCATCCGCTGTGTCCTTTTTACAAACGTTTTGCATCCGTCGGCCAGTGTGACAGGGCCTTAAGAAGATGGACATGCATACAGGTGAGTGCTGGAAACAAAACATGGAAATATCTCTAGTTTATTGTTCCTCTCTGCGTTTGGCGTCCTTCCCAGTGTGTGTTCTGATATCTGTGGATGTCTTCAAGTCCTTATCTTGCCTGGTGTGTGTTGTTTTTTATTCTTTATAATTTAAATGTCATTTCTTCTTTCTTGTAACTGCTTTTGTGGGAGTTTTTTTGTCTCCAGTCAAGGACATTTGGAGCTTGGAAGCAAAGTGTAGGGCTTCACCTGTTTTTTTGTGACTGTGTTTATTTTGTATCCCACCCTGGGTCATCACAGGAGTCCTTGGTGCCCCTTGAGCTTGGTGATTTTTTTGCAACTCCTTTACCAAGAGCTGTCCCCATATGTTATCGAAGGCAAAATCTATTCTGAAAAACCAAACCCTCTCAATCAGCCTTTAAAGATGCTGCCATTCAACCACTATGCTCAATATTTTTTGTCTTTATGTAGTTGTGTTAAATATACTGTTTAGGGCAGGGATTCCCAACCTTTTCTATATACTGCACTCCTAGAATGCTTCTGATATATTCTTGCACCTCTTAAAAACAGATGGCACACTGGGACACACCATATACCAAAAGAAAACACACATACCAACCACTACCTGCAACCGCCCAATCCCACCACCGACCAGCACAGATAAAATTCCGTGGCGAAACACTAATTAACGCAGAACCAAACGCCTGCAAGACAAGCACATATAAAGACTGAACTATGCACCCTGACTGAAGTTATTGACAGGCCAATGCTTCCCAAAACAAAATCACCATTTGATCCACAAAAAACACACCAAGACATAAGAGAGACCTAGAAGCCCAAACAGACCTATGAACAGACTGTCTTGCCCTACTAGAGAGGTATACTACAGATAAAACAGGTGAGATACTACACAGGCATCAACATCGAAGACTGCCTTCAAAACAGACAATAAAATAGCAGCCATCCTGAGGACCCAAGACAAAATTGACCTGGAACCAGGCATATACGAAATTCCCTGTACATCATGGCCGGGCCAACATACATTGGACAGACCAATAGAAGAATAAGCTACCCACTAGATGAACACAAAAAGTGCAGTAAAAAGCTGGAAACACACCTCCCTCACTAGTCCAACACATGAAAACCAACAGGTCACAAATCAACCTTCAATGGCACTAAACCCTAACCACTATAGAAAAACCCCAACCACAGAATCATCAGAGAAGCCATTAGAGATTGAGAAAAAAGACTCAAAGCATGAATAGAAGAGATGGAATTCCCACCAAGCTGTCAATCATTTCGAAGCTGCACTCTCAAATAGAAAGATCTCCACACCAAAAGCCAGGCAAACACCTGGCACAAACAGAGCTAAATGGAAAACACAATAATATGTAAAAATTATAATAACATGGAGACAGTAAAGAAAATAAATTAATATATAAAAAATAATGCATAACTAGGATAAAAATCAACGAAAAGTAATAAAAAAATAAAGGATAAAGTATCGATTAAATATCATAAGCAGAATGAAAGTGAATAAAAAAAAAGGCAAATAATATGGAAAATTATGAACAATCAAAATATGATACTCATAAAGATTGAATCGGAAGAGAAAATAAAATAAGAAGAAAGAGATAAAGAATTATAAACAAATATTGCAAGAGTAACATATAAAGAGTGTAAACAGTAAAATAACGGTTAACTATTTGAAATTAAGATGTAGAAAAAAAGGATAATAATACTACAGAGCTATCGGACCAGAAGGAAAATATAAACGATTAAAAATCTACGAAATAAAGGAATTATCAGTAAGATTTAATAGATATGACTGGAAAAAGTCAGAGTAAAATAAAATTTAAAAAACTCGAAAAAAACGCAGAAACATAAGAAAAGACATCAATGAAACAGCTTAACTCAGCACTCACCCACGCTATAACCCTATAAAGAAAAAAAGATAAATAAAGAAAAATCAACAAGAAAGAATTAATAAAGAAGTATAAATATAGGCAGTCCCTCTGATAGCTCAACTCAAAACACCCACCCCACCAGGCCACCCAGGTGAAACCCCAGCTTGCTAAATGAAAGCAGCTGCTAATGAAGAGCACAGCCGTCCTTTCACACCGGGAGCCAAGCAGCTGCACGAAAGCCTCCAACACAAAGAACAGAGGTTGCCCAGCCAATCAAAGCACAAAACAAGACAGAAGAAAACAGAAACAACCAATTCAATCAAACTCCAGAGTGCCAATAAACACAGACTCAGGCTCAATATCCAATTCAGAATGCGACCAGCCCTCAAATTGAAACCAGGAATGTGCGACATTACTTCCATACAGAAGCCTGAGGATGGCAGATGAGATTCTGCTTGAAACGTTGCTACAATTTAAAAAGACTACAATGATGTGGGATAATACCCGAAGGAAGCTAAACAGCACACATGTAAGTACCCGCGAAAGCTTGAAAAAACATATAGCTGTTCCGCTTCCCTCGGGTATTATCCCACGTCATTTTTGTGCTGTTATATATATATACATATAATTATACATATACATTCTAATTTTTAAACTTCTAAACCCAGGTTTTCACACTTGGAATATTGTCTCACACCCCCAGTCGGTATGAGCACTCCTGGTTTAGGGAAACAGAAAAGCTGGAGTGAAATAAGACATTCTTGCTTCTTACAAATATATAGTTCACATAAACAGCTATTTTTGCATCTTCAATTACTATTCCTTAATAATAAGTTCTCTTGAAAGTCTGTCTTTTTTAAAACCCAAGTGGATAAAAACCAATGTATTATTGATTCATTTGCTCATAATTGGAATTCATCTTTTGCTCTTTAAGAAAACTCAGACAAGTCTACATTAATGACCAAAGGACACAATAACATCTTACTTTAAAAATTCTAGAATGAACTGTAGTTTCTGTAAATATGGAATTTATAAATGTGCATAGTCATTCTATGAAGTTGTTAACACAAAATACATTGATTTATCATTTTATTTCATTGCATGGGATGATAACCAGATGTCATTTTAACCTATTTGTATTCCACTAATTTCAAATAGACTTACTGGAATATTTGACGTCACTGATGGTTGTTCCCAGATGATTTCTAAGCAGCCTAAATATAAGCTAAATTTATCTGAAATATTCATGGTTTCTAACTTGAGGTAGTCCTTGAGTTCAACAGGTCTGTGATATCTCCCTTGAATGATTTCCCAGATATCTTCTGAGATGTCAGCTCAGAGTAGGATAAATTCATTCCTGGCATATCAGGAGCTGAATTGATTGAGACTCTGAATGGCCATCCAAAAGAGATTTGGAGGAGGCTTCATTTAGGGAAGTTTGCAGTGGCTAGTGAAGAAGAGGAAGAACTGCCTTCTGCACCTCATCCAAGATCATGTAAGGCAGAGAAAAGGCAGGAGCAGAGAAGGTCAGCCAAACCATTTAAGATCTTGATGGGCTGTACCAGAAGCTGGCTATGTATTACAGCAGATGGAAATGTTGTTGGAAACAACATATTTGTTTTCTGTTTATTTGATTATCGTGATTCTTGCTTTACTCTGGATTGACACCGTTTTTGGAATTATGCCTTAGAGATTCTGAACTTTCCTTGGCCCATGTGTGTGGATTTAAGTTTATCTTGTGTGTGGATTTAAGTTTGTCTTTTAGAGTTAGTTTATTTGAGCAATTTTCAAGTTCTTTGTAGATTTTTGGGCCCTTGCTCCATGAACTAACCTTGATCTTCATGTGTCTGGACCTGATTGTGACAGTTTTGGGGTTTTGGTAAAGGGAATTGCTGGGAAATAATAATTAACTCACCAAACCACAGTTACACACACACACACACACACACACACACACACACACACACACACACACACACACACACGTATGAGTGAGATGAGCAACATACTGTCCGAGGTTACAATGGCAATGAAAAAAATTACTCATGACTGTTTTTCTCACTTATGGCCTTTGTAGCATTCCCATGGTCTTCTGATCAAAATTTAGATGCTTGACAACTGACTCATGCTTATGATGATTGCATGCGGTCACACTGCTAACAGGTAAAATCGAACCTGGGGAAGCCTTTAACAACTGTGTTACTAACTTAACAACTTCAGTGATTCACTTAACAATTCTGTCAAGAAAGCTCATAAAATAAGGCAAAACTCAATAAATGTCTCGTTAAGCAAAAGAAATTTTGGGCTCAATTGTGATTGTAAATTGAGGACTACCTGTATATTCATATAATAGTACAAATGAATTGTGCAGAAACTGTTGTCTCATTGCTACACTAGTGGCAATTTTGATCATATCAGTTTTCTGGACTACCAAGGGACCAGTTATAAGAATGTCCTATTTAATGATCATACATTAGGCTTATTAATAAGGGACAATCTTTACTCAAACACTGTTGAATACAATAGAGATTCTCCTATTTAGGGAATTAAAAAAAGCTAAAATGGCAGCCTTGATCAAATGTTGTGCTTGTTTCTTGACTTTTTTGATCCATTCTCCGCTGCAATTGCACATGAAGTAATTATTGAGTAATTTCTGCTGAGCAATTTCATACATGCCCCACAATGGTAGAACATTGCAGTATAAAAGAGGTAGGAGGCTATCAGTGACTAAAGTAAAACATACTTTAGTACAGGGTGATGAGAACATTACCATCAGTGTATATATAAATCAAAAGTATGGTGTTAAAAGTATGTCATTTTTAGGAGAACAATTCTATAAGACTATTCCAGTGACATTATAATGGCTCAGAAGTCAAAGGAAGTACAGGAGACATTATTCCATTATAGTATCAAAAGAAGTGTACAAAATGCTACAAGTGGCAGTGCTCAGTAGAAATTGAGAAGTCTCTTTATGCAAATGTTTATGCTCATTGACATGTAAGGGTTACTTCTAGAAATGGCATTATGCCAATGTCAATGTCCCTTTGTCTTTGGCAATGGAAGAATGTATGAAAGACTAATAAAATTGCATGTGTGATAGTTATCAAGTTTCTGGCTACTTCTCAATCTTTTTTTAATTATTAGTGGTTGAGTCCTGGTAACACTTAGAAATTCACTTAGAAATTGCTACACTGTCTTCATAGTGAACCTAAATGGAGATCTCAGTTGAGCATAGTTATTTCTGTACACAAGAGACATAGAGTGAAATTAAGAGACACAAAACTAGTGGTGATATTCAATTTTTTCCCTATCAGTTCTGTAAGCATGGCTTGATGGGGGAGGGTCATGTGACTGAGTGGGTGTGTCCAGCTTGACATCACTCATGCCCATTCAGTAACATGACCCCCATCAAGCCACGCCCACAGAACCCAGTAAGAAAAAAATATGAATTTCTATCTACCTATTTTCTGCCCAGGCAGGCCTACCCTAATCTATCAAAGGCCTGCCCCAATCCTGCATGCCACCCACTAGCCCTTCATCAGTCACACGCATCACCCCATTTCCCCTCTTTCAGTGGCCACAGCCCTTTATGTTTCTGTTTCCTCCCCCATGACATTCATTGTCCCATGGCTGTAACTTTACCTTTCTCCTGAGGCTGGCTGCCAGGAAAGGGAAGCCAGGGTTGTGCCATTGTTGTTGCTGGGCTCCCTGCCAGCTCACATCTTATCCTTGTCATAAAATGCCTGCAGCCTCCATGTGTTTTTTTCGGTGCAGCTGGACTCCAGCCATACCAAAAAAAAGACACGGTGGCTGTAAGCCTCTTTGCAGTGAAAATTACTAACCTCTGACTTTGCTTTAATTCTGCAACATGCCGCCAGTGCTGCCACATTCTAGGCACCAGCCATGCAGATCCACCCCATTGAGCCCACTACACCGCTCCATTAGCATTTGCTTGGGCAAGTCCCTCCCATGCAGCAGGCTCAACGGGATGGACCTGCATGGCTGGTTCCTATAACGTGGTGGCAGCATATTGCAGAAGTGGAGGAAAGCCGGAGGTTGGTAATTTTCACTGCAAAGAAGCCTACAGCTGATGACCTCCAACTTTGTTCCATTTCTGCAATGTGCCACCACCATATTCTAGTTGTTAGCCATGCAGATCCACCTCATTGAGCCCGCTACACCATTCCATTCAGATTTGCTTGGGCAAGTCTCTCCGATGCAGCGGGCTCAATGGGATGGACTTGCATGGCTGGCATATAGAACACGGCCATGGCAGCGCATTGGAGAAGCAGAGCAAAGCCAGAGGTCAGCAGCTGTAGGCTTCTTTAAAGCAAAAAATTACCAACCTCTGGCTTTGCTCTGTTTCTGCAACACACCACCGCTGCCACATTTTAGGTGGTGGCCACACAGGTCCATCCCATTGCTGCACTGCTCTGTTTGGATTTGCTTGGGCAAGTTCCACCAGTGCAGTGGGATGAATGGGATGGACCTGTTTGGCTGGCACCTAGAATGTGGTGATGGCAGCAGCACATTGCAGAAGTGGAGCAAAGCCGGAGGTCAGTAATTTTCACTGCAAGAAGCCTATAGCTACCATGTCTTTTTGACACTTCTTTGCTGGCTGGAAACAAGCCGGGAGCAGTGGCTGGAGGATTCTCCTACCAGCAAAGAGGTGGGGAAGGGGGGATATGGCAAGACTCAGCCTGGAGTTGGGAGGCAGCTGCTGCACTCTACCTGTCCCTTTTTGTTCCCTCCCTCCACACCTTAAAGGGACAGGCTGGGGTAGCTGCCTTCTGAGCAGCAGTGGAGAGAAGTGAAGGGAGGCAGAAAAGTGCACCCAAATCTTCTCCTCTTCTTGGGTATACACAGTGCATGTGCAATGTATCTCACAGTGCCATAAGAACTCACCTATGCACCATCTCCTTGCAGAAGGGCCCAGCTTCATACGTGCACATGTGAGGTCCCAGGACATTCTGCTAGGAGACAGCACATAGGCTACTGGCTCAATTCCGTTTGGCAAAGAAGCTGTTCTTCATGCCAGGGTACACCCCATTGCCTGCTGTGCCAGAGTCAGGCAAGAGTCATTGCCTGCTTTGCCAGGCAAGTCCATCCGGTGCAGCAGGAAATGGGGTGCGCATGCATGGCCAGTGCAAAAAATAGGGCAGCGATGGTGGGACTGAAGCTCTTTTTTGGTGCATTCAAAAAGCAGAGGCCAGTAGTTTTCACTGCAAGAAGCCTCCATTCAGCCAGCTCGGTTCCATCTGGCAAAGAGGCATCAGCTGGGAGGCTTCTCACACTGAAAAAAAGAGGCAGTGGCTGCAAGCATCTCATGAAAAGAGCGGCGAGATGTGGATTAGTGGGATACCCAGTGGCTCTTAGCCTTCGCTTGCCTTCCCTGACAGCCAGCTGCAGGAGGAAGGTAAGGTCATGGCCACAATGAAAAAAGCAGTTGTAGGGGAGAAAGTGAGGATTAAGGGCTAGGGCCTCTGAAGGAGGAGAAAATGGGCGACACATCACACTTAAGGGAGAACAGGTGGTGAACGGGTGGCGGTTCCAAGGCAAGGTCAGAACTGGAGAATCTCCAACCCAGCTGAGGCAGCCAGCGGCTCCAGGGCTTGGGGAATAGTGCATCCCTAGGGCCCTGGGCCCTGACCCAAGGTGAAGGGTCAGCAGACAGCATGTATTGCTTACCTTTGGTGAGCTGAGCTGAGTGGGCAACTGGTGAAGTGATTAGCTGGGCCACATGGCAAAAACAATATATATAGGGCGGGGGTGAGTGTGCTGAGCATCAAGCTGCTGGAAAGGCGAGCAAGCAGTGACTGGGTGACTGGGTCAGGGGAATGGCCACCCTGAAGTCGCTACCAGTTCAGCGACCCAGGCCAAATTGTTGCTGCTGGTTCTCCCAAACTGGTGCAAACCAGCTGAATACTACCACTGTACAAAACCACTGCAGGGTATTAATTAACAGCAATATAATGTAATGCTTCAATTGAATTTCATTGAGAAGAGGATAAAAGATGAAGCATCTAGATTAATTTGTTTTTATTTGCTACTTCTATTAATCTCAGGATTCACATGTGATTATTGGCAGTTAAAAAAAATCTTTAAGGAATCATTCATTTTTGCCTTCAAATTTTACATAATCAGTTCAGGAGTGAAGAAGCTTATCACAGAATGGAAATCTTACAGAGATATTAAACTCTGTGGCAGAATGCTTGACATTCTTGAATGATACAAAAAAGCTTTCCAGGTAATTTCATTCTATAAATAGCCTCAATGCATATTTTGTCTCAATGCAATGTTTTCTAATCTTCACTTTCTCTTTTAAAGTTAGCATTTTTATTTTCTGTGTTTTTGGATTATTTTTCAAGTTTTTCCCATTTGAAAAAAAGGGTATTGTAGGATGATGATTGTATTTACAAAACATTGTCCTAAGGAGAATTCCCATAAGACCTTGAATTGTCATTCTAATAGTCTGGCATTTAAAGGGAGGCATTGTTGTTTAATTAGCATTAACCTAAAGTGATCCTAAAGTGGAATATTGTCTTGTCAATGGAATAAAATGTCTTAGCTAGCAATACCTGGCTTTTTATATCAGTTTGAATTTTTAAATTATAGTCATATGCCCCACATTAGAAAATCATTTTAAATACTGTGTATCAAATCAAATTCTTATTTTGGACAGTGGAAACTAGCAGGAACAAATGATACATCATTTGAATTATTTATAATTAAGATAGTTCTCGAGGTGAAGAAGTAATCAAGGTTGGCCTTCTAAACAAACTGCCAAATAGGGAGATAATATGATTACTATCTTGAATTTTAAAATGCTAGAGCAAGAGAAACAGGCAAGAATTCTGAGGACTCTCGAGTATCTTTATGAATCACTCTTTGAAATAGATAAAAAATTGATCTACTTTACTGGAAGGAAAGATTGCCTGCTTTAAAGATCATATGTCACATATAAATGTATATAGAACACAGTCCCTTCTTCTCTCGATAAGTCTGAGTGGATGTGATTTTTGCCTAAGACGCCATTAAAATAAGAATTTATAATTAACATCTAGAAGGAAACTGCTTATTATTAGTTGCTTATTATTAGTTGCTTACCTTTACAGAATGATCATCTTTATCTAGTCTAAATTTGAAACATGAAGGTGTTTGTAAGTAACCTTTCTGCTGAAAATGTAAATCAGCTTACAAGACAAATGTATTCAAATTAAAAAAATGAAGGATTCATTCTCAAACTTTATTATGATGAAATTACCAGCTTGGGAGTGGGGTGAAATACTATGTAGTTTCATTTGGAATGTCTATATCTCCATTTTCAAGAAAGAGCAATGATCTTAATAAAGGCATTGTCTATTGTGAAATTTGAATTTTCTTTTTTTCCCTTAAGTATGTAACAATGTACAGCTAATTCTTCAGAAAATGGAGTCAAAAGATGTAATGTGAGTTTTGCTCCAGAATCAAAGGCATTTGTTGACTTCAAATAAAGTCTACTCAGAGGAGAGAAATGCAATATATTAAATTATATCATATTATATCAGAAAATTGATTGGGAAATAAAGAATAAATTGGTCTAGTCAGAATTTTTTGATAAATAGGAGAAAATAGAGTCATACCTTAGAGAGAAAAATGATAAGAAAATGGTCCAAATGAGTTGGAATGATTCAATAGTGAATCCCATATTCAGCATGTTAATTTATTTGTCATTCTATTTCTAGCTAACTTCCATGATTGATTAGACAGTGATTCAGTTACATAATTTGCCTTATTTAGCTGAAAAAAAAACTTAAAACAGCAGTCATTATTCTGAGCAGCAAAAATCTAAATGGCTACCAGAAGGCAGCAGAGAAATAAAGGAACCTCTCTGCTTTGATATAGTGATCATTTGGAGTTTTGCAATAGAAGTAATAGCCCTAATAGAAGTCCATTATTAGTCCATCCTAGATAGTACCTTTTCCCATCATATTCTACAGCTTCTTGCAAAAGTCAAAATGTATGTCTTAATGACTCCTTAAATCAGTGTTTCTTCAAACTTGACAATTTTAAGATATGTGGACTTCAACTTCAAGAACTGTCAAATCATCCTTGCTGAGCAGGTTTTTAACTTAATTTCTTAGAAGAAGAAAAACGTCAAAAACAGTAGAAGACACTGCGAACAAACTATTAAAAGTTCTAAATTTGTTAGCATTATAGCATTATTAAGGTTTATTGGGGTTTATTGGTTTCCAGTTGATGAAAGAAATGACTTCACAGTGGATCAAAATCAGAAATAGAGATTTGAAATAATTAAGAAATATATCAAATATTTTTTGAAGATGTGAAAAGATAATGCCTGCTTTGTAAGAAGGTCTGGAGTAATTGCACAAACTGATACATTTTGTCTTGTGTGGCAGAAGGAAGAGTTCAAAAGAGAATGCCACCCTTCATGGTAAGTCTACTGTATGTCCATTCTTTTTTGCAATGTGTTGCTTTTGATTTCCATAAAATTACAGTACTTAATACATTTGTTCCTGAAGGCCAAACAGAGAAATAAAAAAGTATGATAACTTTCACACCACCACATGCTGATTTTCATAGAACTAATACTATCCCATGATATTTATCCCATTTTCTTTTACAAAGGAACCACTATTTCTAGCACTAAGACAATCCTACATGACTTTAGAAGCAGCAACAATAAGTGCTCATTATACATGACCCTAGGATATTGTGGTAAGCATCATGAAACTATATAATTGCTCTTGAGTGCTCATTTCCATTGAATCAGCAGTGACTCTCTATCTCTAGCAAAGAGACAATATTGATCTTCAGTCTCTGTAAGAGTCAAAAAAATGAAGAAACTAATGCTTGCAAACTTATAGTTACGGTGGCCTATTATTTTATGCCTGATCCTGATACTGAAAAAAACACATCTCAACAAGACATCTACAAAAATATATGGAAGATTGTGGCTAACTAGATTTTCCAATCTAGAAATTATCTGATTTGAATTAATATAAGAACATTCCAGATTAAATTATTTTTATAAACTGTCCAGTTCCTTTAAATCAGATGTGAACAAAGAGAGGAAATGAAACACCAATCTGACTAAATTAAAAATATAAAGAGGACATAGTGTTTTTTGTTTTAGTTTTCTTTATCATTACATACATACATATATACATGCATGTGTGTGTGTGTGTGTGTGTGTGTGTGTGTTGTGTGTATGTATGGTGCCAGACAGATGCTGTTAAATGAAAGTTACAGAATTATATGAAGAGTGGTGAATAACCAATGATAGAATCTTTTCATGCAGTGGACAATGAATCTACCTTGCTTTTTTGAAATATAGACTAAGTTCTGGTACAGTTGTACCTAATATTCCATTTTTCAGTAATACTGGAACATACTGTTAAAAGTATAACAGAGAAAATAGAACTTGGGTTGTTTGATTTACATAAAAAAGAGGTTCTTAGGGTCATGTCATTTGGGTAAAGGAGAGCCTTATTTTTTGCAGGCTGCCCTTTTAAGCAAAGACACCTGTACCAAATGACATATGGTACTACATGCTACTATGCTGCTGCATGATTAGATTTCCAAGAGTAATAACTAGGAAATGTTAATTGGAATAATTGTACATATGTATTTATTAAATTTACAGCATAGCTATTTTGTTATCCAAAGTGATTCTGGGCTTTTCTTGGCTATTTCTTAATGTTAATCTGTAACTCAGTTTCTCAAGGTTCTGCAGAAAAAAACCTCTTTCCTAAGCACAAAGCTCAAAGGCAATGTTTGAAAGGAGCTCTCTTTGATGAAACAGCTTTTACACATTCCAAATATTTCTGATTCCTATAACATAGTTCTATTGTGTGGAAAATTATTGTCAAGTCCAGTCAAATTAATGCTAAGTAATAGGCTTTATTATCTATTGCTATCTTAAGTTAGGAAAGGAAAATGATAGTAAATCTTGTCTTCCATCTCTTTAATTATTAAATACATGGTAGGATTGAATCTTTTCAGCTATGTATGTGACGGCCACTAAATAACGATACTTAACTCTAAAATGAAAACAAAGTTTAGTCCATTGCCAGAAAGAAAATAAAAATGCCACATATAGACAAGTATCCTGATTGTGTACCTGTACTTTTCTCTACCCCCGGAATCATCGTCCGCATCCCAGGTTGGAAACCCACGGCTCTACATTGGAATTTCATTTTGTTAGATATGTTAGATATCCCCTGTTCTTGAGCCTATCTTCTTGGGTTTGCTATTCTTGCCAGTTTAGTTCATCTGCAAATTTGGTAGATTCCCCTTTATTCCCTCATATAAGTTGTTCATGAGATATTGAAGAGTTAACTGGGCCTAAGATAGAACTGGTGTGGCACCCCCACTGCTTACCTTCCCTCCATGTAGACTTAGACTTCATTAAGGACTACTCGTTGAATACCGTTTGTCAGGCAGTTGCAAGTCCATCTAGTGGTGGTGCCTGTCTATTCCACTTTTTTCTAGCTTACTAGAAAATAGGTTGCGATCTACTTTGTCAAATGCCTATTGCTGAAATCTAAATATACTAGTCCACAGTATTTTGCTGGTCCTATTATTTAGTCCACTGTGTTTGAAGAATGAAATAAGATTGTTTGGCATTGGATCTGTTCTTTAACAAACCCATGCTGACTGCTAGTTATTACTTTGCTTGTTCTGACATTGACAGATCTGTTTTTTAATTATCTTTTCCAAGTAGCTTCCTGGTACTGATGTTAGGCTGAAATTGCTCTGTAGTTTTCTGAGTCTGTTTTTTTTTTCCTTTGTTAAAGATGGGAACCACATCAGCTCTTTTTCAGTCCTCTGATATTCTCCCAGTGTTCAGGATTTTTGAAAGATATGGTGCAAGTGGTTCTGAGATACTCTGGCCACTCCTTTAAAACTCGAATATAATCCATCAGGCTTGGGATGATTTGTATGCATCAAGATCAGACAGACGTTCTCTTAATATTTTTTTGCTTATTTTAACTTTTATTTCTGGTCTGTCTTTTACATTTATGTTTTTGTTGGGTTGAGCTATAGTTTCTTTTTGCAATGAGACTATGCAAAGAATGAGTTATACAGTTCTGCTTTCTCTCTGTGCCTGTTACTTCCTTCCTTTTTCTCTTAGTGACCAACTGTTTCCTTTATTTTTTTCTTGTTATTTTATATGTGAAGAACTTTTTTTGATTATCTATTGAGTTTTGTTGGCAAATCTTTGTTTGTTTTGAAGCCTTTGCGTATCCTGACTTGGCTTGCAGTTCTGCTATCTGCTATATTCTGCCTTGGATGTATGCCCTTCTTTCTATTTTTTGTACTTGTTCTTTTTTCTTTCAATTTGCCAGAGAGTCTTGTGCAGCCATGCTGGTTTCTTCTTTGGATTTTCTTGTTTTTCTTTTTCTGTGATATTATGCTGGGTGCTGGGGCTTCTGATATCTATTTTCAGTTTCCCAAGATTCCTGAGCTGTTTTCCCCTTTAGGATTTTCATCCATGGAATCTTTCCCAAAGTTCTTGCTCTGAATTTTTTAAAATCAGCTCTTTTAAAATCCAACACCATGGTGCATTATGTTCTATTGCTTGTGTTTGGTTATGTTGAATTCTAGTATGACAGGATAGTGCACTCTCACCAAGGTTCCTGCCAGTTTCAACTCCCTCTATCACTTCTTCTCTGTTTGTAAGAATTAAATCCAGTATGGCTGTCCCTCTAGTTTCACCCTCTTCCTGGGGAAGAAGGATTTTAAAAAGTAAACATAACTATCACAACCATTATCATAATTTGAATCATTCTCTTTTTTCTTCGTGTTCCCTTACTGTCAAATACAAAGACTACATTTTCTTGTGACTTACAAAGTTGAAATTATTATCTGAATTCACAATGTACCATGTAAGCCAGTGGTGGTATTCTATCAGTTCAGCCTGGTTCTCCTGAACCAGTAGTGCCAATGAGCAGCAGAGACCAAATTGGTTCTCTCCAATACTCTGCTGTTTGGTTTACCCCAGCTCCCATACTAACTTTTTGTCCTGCTTTTGAAACTCAGCTGCTTTGTGCAGCACAGCAGATTGCTGCATGACAGCTGCTGAAGCAACAGGGAGAGTGCAGGCTTGCAGGAGGTGAGTCAGAAAGTCTTTGTGCCTGCGCAAAGTGTACATTTTGCATGTGTGTGTGGAAAGTGTGTGCACGCATGTAAAGCATGCCCACCAAACCATGCTCACCAATGGTAAAATTTTTTGAAACACATCACTGATGTAAGCTCTATTTGAATATGTGAATTCTGCTAATACAGTACATTTTAGTATTTTGTACCAAGTCAGCCATTATGGAATAATCATCAAATTAGACGTAGACAATCATTGTTTAGAGTACTATGTAAATTCAATTACTTTGATGTGGTGTTATATGTAAACTTAGTCATTGTGACTAATCCACCAAACTGTATTTGGAAATAGTGACTTGGGGTAAAATGTAAAACCAGTCAGAATAAAGACTCAGCATCAACAGAGTTTATTTGTAATCTTAATGATGCTAATTGGAAATCGCAATTTTGACACTGGCTATGTGAGAAATCATGTAACTTTGTGCCTGCAGACTGGAAAGAAACAAGGCTAGTCAGTTTCATATCTTCTACTTTTGTTTGCTTCCTAACCACTTCCCACCCTTTGGAATGCTGGAGTACCTGCTTACTGTTTTGTGAACACTAACTATACGCAATGTGATTACACCCCAGACCAGAGATTAGAAGCCATAGGTGCTTTGCAAGGAGGTGGGAAGATCAGACAAAGGAGAGATCTCAAAAATCTCTTGATTTTTTTCTATCTCAAAGAGTAGAGAGATGGAAGAGGAAGTTGTTCTGTCCGGAAAAATGCGAGGTAGACCGGGTTCCAACAACAAAGTCTTTATTATTTACAGCAGTTGAGAAACGAAACATTGGCTCAAGCCGCGGGCAGCCTTTTTATAGGGATTTTGCCTGCCGGCTTGTAGCCAATAGTACAGGTATTTATAATTTTTGCCACCTTTTAGAAGCAGGCTTATATGGATTGGTTGGGGTATTGAGAACCAATCCCGCCATTTAGTTTTTTTAGCCATATCCAAGTCACAATCCTGTATTAGGAGTGCTAACCTATATCTATAGTATTCAGAAGTACCACTCCCCTCTTGGTTTTAGTCGCTACGGTGGTGACATAGTCGCTGGGCAGATTTGTAGAAAGATTGGGGCTTCTTATTGAACTCGACCTGAGGATCAGTTCGGTGAAGGCGGCCGGTAATCAATTATTCTTGCATAGTTAAGAAGACTTATGCAGCCGGTGGGTTCGGTCGGGGATATTTGGGGATAGTTGGGCGTCCGCTCTAATGCGTAAACGGTAACTGTCCTTCTCCATGAGTAACCATTAGCCCATGGGAAGGTGTGAAGATTCCAGATCCATTTTAATACTGCTTCAGTCCGTGAGTTTATCTATTAGGAATTCCGTGACGGATTATTGCCGCTTCTCCCTCGATTACTGTTTTTTCCACTCTGACGGACAGGTCGCGAATAGGACTGGGCACACTATGCGCTTCTGGCCGCTCTCATCGGATGTGAGAACTCTATCTCGCAATCTTAACTAATTTTTTTTCTAACTAGTAAGTGTGCTTCATTTTTTGGCCAGGTGCTCAATATAATATTTATCGTAATTTGTATCATAGTAAATGGCCATGATCGCTGTGTTTAAACGTGTCCTTAAACAGAGGTTCTTTATGAGTATTTTTATACTACCACAAATCCACATATTGACGAGCTGATTCAGATCAATTCCGTGTGAACTGGTGTTATATATCAGACGCCATAATTGTCATCCCCATCGTCTTTTCTGGTTATGCTAATTTCATTTTCATACACTATTATACTCGTTACATAGATTTTGTGGTTGTTGTGTGGTTTTGAGTACATTCTTTTCCTCATTCCCTTCCATATGTTTTTAACTGGAGAACTCGCAGAGGACTTGAGACAATCTAGTGGTGTTTCAGAAATCTATGTCACTCATATTCCCGACTCAAAAGTCATGCTTATGAATCTCATTAGGGTCGAAGGACGGGGCCTATTGATAAATAATGAGTTGTGAATTTCATTTAGTGTGTCCTTTGGTGAGAGAGCCGAGAGAGGCAAAAGGCGATGTAGGAACTCTTCTGGACGGGGAGGAGAAGTCATCGTCGCGGTTAAGATGTATATGTGTGCATTATGACAGTGAATGATCTGTGTGAGGAATTGCGTATGTTACACAAATGTAGCAATGAAGAATGTGGCAATGGGTAATGATACAGAGGGTGGGAGTATTCTCTGGCATATGGTAGTGTCTTGGGTGCAATCTAGTCTAAGTGAGGTTGGAACGGAGCACGAACTAGTTGCAGTATCTTTACTTGCCCGATGGTATGTGATAAGTCAATCCGCCGGGTCAATTTGTTTTCGTTATCAGATAGCCGCCTGGATTGTAAGTAATGCTGGAGGGGATATGAGGTAGGGTGAATTATTGGATTTTGAATACTTATGGACGATACTCGCTAACATGTCACCAGATATATCTTCTTAGACCCTAAATCCCTTTGGTAAAATCCTGACCATAATATCTGCCTGCTCCTGCCCTAACATAGTGATTTGCAGACGGTGTGGGCCAGGTCGTGGTTTAGAGAAGCATAGTCTAATACCTAGGCAGGATTAGGTATTGTTCGAATTTAGGATACTCGTTAATTTGTGCGGCCCGTTGTCGGAACACTAGTACGTCCCAGAGCAGATACCATGGGGTTGCGAAGAGTTTGTCAAGTTGTTTATAACAGTTTAGTTGGTCGTAGATGGCAGTAATTTAACCTCCGAGCCAATTTGAGTATGCATCTACGACAATTAGGAAAGTATGCCCCTTAGTAGGACCCGCAAAGTCAAATGTGAATTCGTGACCAGGGGCCTCGGCGGGTTTCCCGTCCCTAATGGGCTTGCTTTTTGGTGGGGAAGGTGGTTCTTTTGGCATTTGTTGCAAGAATTTAACTCCAGTATTGCAATGTCTCGCTGTCTATTACCCGGCCACCAAGGACCATAGCTTCTAGCAAGGCTGTTTCATGTTAACAATTCCAGGTGGCCTTCACTGAATCATACCGCAGTATCATAGATGTTGTAATGTTGGAAGGGGATAATTAACCGATCACCCCAGCCAACAAACACCCTTTGGAATCGAGAGTTTCGGGTCTGTCTGGTCTCGGACAGGTTTAAAGTTCTCCGTTTTTTTTTGATTTTGCCGGCCACCTCTACCTACCCAATCAGTAGACACGGGCAATCAGATTTGGGTCCCTTGCAGTGGGCTCCTGGCGACATATTTGACAGATGTATGGGTAGATCGGGGCAGTCTCTATCTGGCAAGGTGTTCATTGTCGGTGCCGGGCTGGGTCTTCCTCCTATACTTCGCGTAAGTGGTGCTCTGGCTCAAACGTGTCTGCATGGTAAATTGTTTTCTGGGCCGATGTGTCGAGAGTATTAAGAGTAGGGGCTGCTAGGAATTCTTGCAGTATCTAGTCATCTCGCGGGGAACAAATTGTTCGGTGTCAGTTGTTTTCCCAAAGCCAAAATTCCCCGTAGGCGGTGTTATGGTCCGTTACTATCAAAATGTTCTTACCATTAGATATTCCATGGAAGCGTTTCACTCTGGCGACGGAGTTGGCCAGGCTTCTCTGTCCAATTGACTATAATTACGCTCCGCGATTGCTAGCACAGAGTCTTTGAGACGCAGTAAGATGCGATTGGGTGCCCTCTCTCCATCGTGGCAGATTGGTGGTTCATGATGCAACCCCCGGTGCCATTGACTCTCCAAGATGGTGAGGTGTCGCAGGGTCAGTCAGATGGAAGTGTGTTATAAAGTGGATAAGAACGGGTGTTTGATGATAATAAGGTTTTTTATTTTTTGAAGGCTTCCTTTTCTCTGATAACCCGAAGTCCAAATTGTTTTTTATCCAGTAATTGGTGTAATGTTCCGCTTATTTAGTCACCTCGCTGTGTTGTGGGTAGGAAGCGTTATCAGCCTGGTGCTCTAATAAATTTTTAGTCCTATGAAAATGCCCGCAGTTCACGTTTGTTCTTGGTTCTGGTGCGGGTTCCTTTAGTAATTATTGCTTGACCTTTTGTCAGTTACGGCGTTGATACCTCTCCATCTATTAAGCAGCCCAGGAATTCTGACGCGATCAGTTCATTAAATACAACAATTTTTTTCTTTTCTTTACTTTAGGCCGGCCAAGATCTCTGAATTTAGTTAGTATGACTCTTTTACGTCTTTTTTTTTAGTCTGGGTTGCATCTTTGGCGAAATTAGGCACCTCGTCGAAGTATGGTTACCCGCTTTTCTACAATTCATCGGCGTTCCCCCTGAGGCTCTCTTGGGAAACAGCGCCGTGGGGCTACAGCACTCCAAAGTTGGAGTCCTGTTGGCCATTGTGAGAATGCCCCTTTGTGGGTCCACTTTATAGACGTGTTGTGTCCGCTTCCAGCCGTTATATGGACTCCTCATCTGGGCGCATGCTTTGGTCTCGGTAAGCTTGTTTGCTGAGATCTTAATAGTTTAGCCGAAAACTTTTCCTCCCACATACCACGGGTATCAGGAAGAGATGTAGAGGGTAGAAGTGTTTTGTTACATACTGGCTATCTGCCGGTATGCGCTTGTTGCAATGGCGTGGTTCAGGGTAGACTTTTGTAGGTACACCACCACATTCGAGACTTCACTTTGATTCGTTCCTATGTGATTTAATCTATTTGATGTTATGGATTCGGACTGTTTTTTTTCTCACTCACTCGGATATAGGACATGGGTCAACAAGTTCTAAAACCCCTTGGTATCAATTATATATACTATTTAGGTTGTTCACTTCTATTTTTGCCCTCTTCGAGCAAAAGGATAATCGTCTGGCTTTAGTCTTCTAGGGCATACCGTGGGGGTCTAGAAGCTTTTTGAAGAAGGAAATGGGAGCCGTCACCCCTCGATACTCCTGGACAGAGGCTCTAGGGGAGCCCGTCGAAAATACTGTCGTCCTGGAACTTCTTGGGGATCAGGTTTTCTTCCAGTCGGTTCTTATTTTGTGCACGACCCGGTCTACTCGGTCATTTGGGTGGGCCCAGATGCTCTCTTAATGGTTTGGCGAACCTCAATTGTCGTTATCCGCTTTATTCCAGGTTTGGCCTTGCGTTCAGTGGACTATTCAGTCTTGTCACATATTGTTGTGTCAAAGTGGCTAGTATAACTATTTCTGGTTCTTTGAATATCATCGGGTGTCGTCTCTTTGTATAACTCTTGTCGAGTATGGATTATAGTATTTTATTCGCTTCTACAGTTGTTTTGTTAGAGAGACTCGTATAGCATTACGGCGCATACTGTGTTGCGCCATAAGTCAAAATATTGTCGTGTCATCATGAGTCTTGGGGCTATAGGAATTCTCACTGGCTATTATCCTTTCGTCAATTTGTTACGCTTTGAACCTCCTGGCCGCTCCTCTTCCTCTCTGTAATCGGACGTTGTGTCTTATCAATTGAGTATTGCCTAATTATATAGTCTTGGGTCAAGAGCTCTCTCTCCTCCATTGATGCTATATTCGTAAATATCTGAGTGTTGACTGAATGAGCATGTTGTTACCAGAGCGCGCGAGTCACATTTACGCACTCAATTAGATAGACCTAACCATGAGATCTATTCTGGATTCTGTCTCTCCAATTGAAGTTTGGTGTCCTAGAATTGGGATGTCTGCAGCTATCTGTTTGTTTATCCCACTCACTCTGTCCGCAATCGGGACCTTTACATATTTATTTTATGTGTTTTTATTCTTGAGTTTGCTTGGCATTAGTACTGCTATCTGCTCTCATTCCCGAGTCTTGAGAAATCCCATTGTTCGTATTGACCGTTTTCAATTGCACCCCATTTCAGTTGCTATATTGATATGTGTTAGTAAGATGATAATTATATATACTCGATCTCGTGTTTTTATGGTATTTGGGGTTTGCTGTAATTTGCCACTCTTGCATGATTCCATTTGCAACTTTTCCGCATCTACACGTTGTTGACTCGTCTCTGGCTTGCATCGATCGCGTCATTGTCACTACGCCTCGCGCCGCGATCTGGGAATTGGTTGTCGGATGCGCTTGCTGCACGTTCTGTTATTGTGTTGTAGGCTGTGTATAGATATTGTTTTTGTTTGCTCCAATTCTTTGCGGTTAGATTTGTGTGTGCAGGGACGTATTATCTTTACAGGCTTTCTCGACAATAATCGTACCTATTTTTTCCTCGTTAGGCAACAGGTCCTTCTCAGATTATCTTGTCTCAATCAGACTCTCATTGTCAATATAAGAGCGCTCACTTCTCATGACGGTTATATTACTCTGATGTGTACTCCACGTTCTTCGTTATCTCTCACTTCCTATATGCCACGCGTATCAGAGAGTTTTTCATTACACGAGAGAGAGTATAGACTAAATACCTATGTGTCGTTCATGATTGAGTTTCTCTTCTCTTGTATATACTTTATCATCTTGATGCAACTTTCTGTAATTCAAGGCTCCCTTTACTGTTGGTCTGTGAGTAGGAGCGGTGGACTTCCATCAGTATTCATTCCGACACCGCGCATGATTCATAGCAGCGTTATCATCAGTCAACTATAAATTAACTTCCTAAAGTATGAGTTCGAGTATGTTCGCTCCAAGTGGTCAGAATTGTAAGAAAGATTTATAAAGGATAGGTAGAGAGAGTTTATATGAGAGGCTGCGGTATGTAGACAATCCCCTCGAAATAGGAAACCACTTACAATTAATTCTTGGGTTGGCCAAGGCAACTTGAGAGTATATATAGTGATGTTCAGTTATATATGAGTTAATTATGCGCCTACGACCTGTATCTGTTATTG
>BHFT01022245.1:0-19382 GCA_004320025.1 Laticauda laticaudata
AGCAGTGTATTATTGTTATGAAAGATTTGCTTGTGGTCTGTTATGGCTGGCTTTCATACGCAGATTAATGTTACAATGATCGTATAATCTCTTTATGCTTGGCAATTAAAGAACTGAACATGAAAACAACCAAAGAAAACAAAGGGCCTTCTTTTGTGTAGGCCTTGCACAATAATGACAAAAATTGAATGGGGAAAACATGAAGAAAACTGTACTTCACATTTGGGATGTTCCTTTTTCTTGTCAGTCAAAAAGAATATCTAAAAGCATAATCCTTTTCTTCTGATCCTGATTTTGTTTTTGATTAACTTTCTCCTTCTATTTTTCTTCCTTATTATTAATTCAATTAGTTTTCACCCTTCCTTCCCAGGGGGTGTTGAAGGGAACTGACAACAAGAAACAAACAATTAACACCCAATAAAAAACTCTTCAGACTAGAAAAGCCTAATAAAAGAGGTCTATTTTCTAAAAAAAACAGAAAAAAAAAGGATTGAACACAGTTCCCCAAAGATATATATTTCAGACCTGGAAGGAAACCCAAGAGACAAGATCGTCTCCCATAAACACAATAAATGTGTCTTAGCATATATCTTACATATGCACTTCCACTGAGTTGTTTGGAGCCTATACTCAGGGTTGCACTTGAAATCTAATTAGAGTCCTTCCTTGAAGAAAATTGGTGGCCTAGAAGCATGAAATATAAATAAAGTTGTTAGAAATAATGCAGCAGGAGCACTGACAAGAACTGGAAGCCACTTAAGCTAAGACTACACTTTTTATGATCTTTGTTGGCTCTTTTTACTCATTCCAGAACCAATAAATGGTTCTGATATTAATCTATAAGAGGGGAAATGACACTTCAACCAGAAAGCTGATAGCCAGGTTCAAGATCCAAGCACCTCATGATGGGGTGAGCTCCCTCCTTACCTCAGCTTCTGACCATCTACCAGTTCTAAAGCATGCAAATGTGAATAAACAGATACCATTTAGGTGGGAAAGTACCAATGTTCTCTGTGTCTTGGCATACAATCATGTTGGCCACATGACCACAGGAATGTCTTCTGACAACACTGGATCCTTCAGCCAAGCAATGGAGATGAGCACTGCCCTCCTACAGTCAGACATGACTAGACAGCAGAAATTTACCTTTACCTTATTAACTTCTAAAGCTTTTTCATAGCTTGCAATTAGAATACCTGAGGGAATGTCTCTTCTCATTCGTTCCTACTTACCCTGAAATTATTATTGGCATGGGTGACTTCCTAGAAATACAGTGAGTGGCTACTTTGGAAGTAAGTCCTTTTCAATGATAGTTCTTGATTTTAATACCACAATATGCCTGGTGCTGACTTTTTAGACTTTAAACTTAAAGAAAACCACCCACCTACTTACATATATATGACATTTTTGTTGCAGAAGGTTTGCAAATATTACCAATGACACGTAAAAATTGTATTTATTGTTGACTGGGGGATTGTGTGTGCATTCATGTGTGCGCTTATACCAATACTCAGGAAACTTCCAGTATTTTGCCCAAGTGTGTTTTTGGGGACTAACAGAATACTGTACAGATTTTCAAGTTGGTGGAACAGTGCACCATTCCAGATTGCTGGCACTTGATCCCTCTGTATATACAAAATGGAATGGATAAATCCTTTGCAAGTTAACTAGGAAGACAGAGAAAGGTAAGGATGGAACTACATGCATTTTCTGGCAGAAGATGGTTTATGTCATTCTTCCTGATATAATTCAGAAAAAAAATATACATTTCTCTAGTTAAAGATACTGTAAGAAGAACGCTGTAGAAGAGACTGAAGGTCTATCTGATCTTGCAAATAGTTTCTAAGGAGATAATATTTTTGCATTAATTTCTGGCATGTCCTAAGTCATTTATCTTTCTGGAATCATCTTTGGAATTGCAGATTGTATCTGCTGTTGATCTCATAACTGTCATCAGCAGAGGATTTAGAGAATAATTGACATGTATTCAACTTTTGTTCTTTTTTTCTATTTAGTATGTTAAGCTTTGTGCACTTTCTGATGTTCTGAACCTGAATCTGCATTGACTTGCATTTCAGAGGACAACTTTACAGGAAGGCGTAGCATGAAGAAGGATCCACATTAATTCTAGGCATCTCCATATAGACCTGGAAAAACCCTGAAATACATACATAGAAACATGCTGCAAATATGTATGCATTATTTTGGAAATTTTGAAGGAACAACTGGAATTAAATATTTACTCCTTAAACCAATTTTCCAGCAACTGAGTATCAGAAAATTATAGGAAGATAGAAAGCTGCCTTGTACCAGATCACACTATATCCAAGTTTTTAAAATTAAGTGTGTTAATAGGGATAACAGAGCCAAATGGGTTAGCTTTCCCCACAAGTATTTTATGTTCTCTGCAAAGTGTTTTAGACCTTCCATAGTTCTTGTTGTTATTATCATCATTACCATTATTTTAAACACCAAATTTGTATGAGTTTAATAAGTCCTGAAGCATGTTCCTTGTGGCTCTCTAAGACTTGCCAATGGATCTACCATTTCTGTTTGGCCTATTTAATCATAGAAATGTACACTACACTGGGACATTAATAAAATTGTAAAAATAAAAAGGCAATGGTAAATTGCCTCTGAATTGTCAAAAAAAATTACATTGATAGGCCAATGTGATCCCGAGGAGTTGAACTTGATTATTTATCCAGTTTAGAATAGAATAGAACACTTTATTGGCCAAGTGTGATTTGACACACAAGGGATTTGTCTTGGTGTAAATACTCTCAGAATACATAAAGAAAAGGTACATTTGTTAAGAATCAAGAATCATAACGTACAACAGTTAATAATAGTTATAGGGTACAATCAACAATCAAAACATACTAGGAAACAGTCAATATAAATTGTAAGGATACAAGCAACAAAGTTACAGTCCTATAATCACAAGTGGGAGGGGATGGGTGATAAGAAGTGATGAGAAGATTAATAGTAATAGTAGTGTACACTTTGTAAATAGTTGAACATTGTTGAGGGAATTACTTGTTTAGCAGAGTGATAGCTTTCAAGAAAAAACTGTTCTTGTGTCTAGTTATTCTGGTGTGCAGTGCTCTATAGCGTCGTTTTGAGAGAAGAAGTTGAAACAGTTTATGTCCGGGATGTGAGGGATCTGTAAATATTTTCACAGCTCTCCTTTTGACTCGTGAAGTATTCAGTTCCTCAATTGAATTTCCTATGGAGACTGGTGAATTTGGCAATTGAAGTTCATACAGATAGTCCTCAACTTACAACACTTCATTTAGTGACCGTTTGAAGATAAAACAGCACTGAAAAAAGTGACTTATGACCATTTTTCATACTTAATGGCAATGTTCTCATGGTCTCATAATCAAAATTCAGATGCTTGGCAACTGACTCATATATAAGATGGTTGCAGTGTCCTAGGGTCAAGTGATCACCTTTTGTGACCAAGCAAAGGCAACAGAAAAACCAGATTCACTTAACAACCATGTTACTAATTTAACTGCAGTGATTCACTTAATAACTATGGAAAGAAAGGTTATAAAATGGGGCATAGTTCACTTAACAAATGCCTCACTTAGCAACATCAATTTTCAATGCTTACCTACCTGTACTCTATAAAAATACATATTTTGGACAGTGTCCAAGTTTAAGAAACTTGATCAAGTCCATTTTTGTCTACTTTGCCTTGTTCTAAAACATCTTCAAGGAACGTCTTTTATTTAACCCATTTTGATTTGAAATGGTCCAATGTATAAGCAGACTCTTTTATCTTGTCCTGTAACTATGCTGAAAGCTAACCACAAGCCTGTCAAAATAATATATCTTACCTACTAACAAATATTTATATAGATTACATTTTTATTCATATGGCAGATCCTTGTTGATTCTTTTTCCTCTTATTTAAAGTGAGTGAAATAATTTTAATAATATAGTTGATTCTTTATCCTCCCCTATGTAGCTTCATTTTGTGGTTAGCCCCAAGCATTAACCTGTATTTAGATTGAAGATTTATCTTTTCTCTAGTGAGTGAGTTTCTTGTTAGCTGTTTTTCTTTCTTCTTTTTCTTCAGTCTATGGTTGTATAGCATAAGGAAGTCTCGGTGCACTATTTTTCTGCAGACTGTGGAGATGCATTTTTTTCTTTAAAAAAATATAACTCCTAGCTCTGAAAGATACAAAGACCTTGATAGCCTCACTACTGATCTAATCCACAACTGGCACACTACCGCTATTAAAACAAATGATTGCTGCCTGCTCCCCTTCTCTATACATAGATGGTATTGATCTCTAATCCTTTTGGAAATTTAATTTTTATTTTTAAAAAAAATAAGTGATCTTGTTTCTGAGGTGAGCACATAGCGCTAATCAAAACTTCCCTCTCATTGCTGCAAAATATATGACAAACCAGGATCCATATCCTTTGACTTCCTTGTGGCATTTAAGGTGCACCTTGGATTGATTCAATATATGTATCCTTGATTCCTTGTTTATTCAAGTCGGTAGATATGCCATGGCTGAATCTTCCTCAGCAGCAAAAGCAAAATTTCATTTCACCTTTCTTTGCTTGTTATAATATTTTGGTTGGGTTCCCCTTTTCTTTCTTGTGTACCGCTTTCTCTGTAGTATTTGGCTGTAGGGAAGGAATATCTAACTCTTAGTAAGAAAGTTTGAACTGATCACTTATAGAGGGTTTTGGAAAGCAGATAAAGCTACCTATACCTTTTCTAGGCTGTGTCTTTTTTCATTGAAAATATTAGAAGGGACTCTAATTAATGCAGTATTAATACACAAATGCCTATAGAGAAAAAAAATATTGGAATGAAAAATGTCCATTAGTGAGAATTGCAAATAAAATAAAATAGCCCTTAACTTAGAGAATCCCAGAAGGTTTTTATGTAGAGATATAAATGCAAGTTTTATACAGCCATTATATTAAGATAATACAGATTAACCAGAATACAAGAAAGTAGTGAAATATCAGCAGGGATGGGAACCAATCGGTATAACTACCAGTTCTGTCATTCTGTATTGTGTGTGCATGCATGCGTGCGAGTCGTGCAAGTGTAATTTATGACCTGCTGAGCTGCCTGGACAGCTGAGCAGCACTGCGTGCAAATGCGCAGAGGTTGGAAAAGCACTTGTTTCCTGCTTTTTCAACCTCAGCTGTGCTGCGCAAAGCAGCTGCGATTGAAAACGCAGGAAATAAAGGTGTCAGGTAAGAGCCCAGGCGGGTGGGTGGGTCAAAACAGCAGCAGACATAGAACCAGATCTATGTATGCTCTCTGTTTACTGTTTTTCAGAGCAACCGGCTCTACAAATGTGGACAGAACCAATAGAATCCCACCCCTGAATATCGGGCCAAAAGCAGTCTAGTTTGAGAGAGTTTTTTTAATTTTGAATCTTGAATAGCAAATGTTTGAGAAACCAAGTAGCCTTGGCTTCTCAAACATTTGTTTGGGTTAAAAAAAGAGAGACTCATAGACTGCTGTTAGCAAGTATTTGCTTGAAGGAAGTATATTAAGTGCACATGTCTTTATAAATAAAAACAAACATCCAGCTTGTCATTGTGCTTTGCAAACATTGCTAGGTTGTGAAATGCAATAAAGACCATAGAAAAGATAGCAATGAAGTCCCTGTTTTAATAACCCTATTATATACCCTCATGTGAACAGTATATTGCCTCTCCCTCCCCCTTTCACAGTCTTCAGTATCCTTTAATTAGAGTATTTTCCTGTCCTTTATTACAGCTGTGGGAAGTGTATGCAGTTTATCGACATAAGTAATGGCTCTGTCATAACATGAACTAAGCATATGCTGTTCATTAGATTAGACATAGTTAGTACTTACATTTGGAAAAGCAGTGTAATTAATTGGGGTTTGACTTTAAAAGGCATAGCTGCTTTTAAATAAAATAACCCATGGTTTGATTGAAAGTACGTTTAAAGGCGAAGGTTCAAATATTGCTTTACATTTTCCATGTGAAACTTTGCCAAAGGCAACCAAATATTTTTTCTCCGTTTTTTCTTCCTACTCTCTCTGTCTTGAATATAGAATATATAGGAATTTTCATTTGGATAAATAAGACATGTTTCATAAACTTGTCAGACGTTAATACTCAGCAATCTAACAGGTGTAGAAATTATATTTTACAAAACTAATAACATTATTCTGTAATGAAAAAGCCAAGCCTGTTGTGTCATGCTGTAAAATGATATTGGTTGTGAAATGGAAAGCCCTGTTGCAAAGGGTTTGTTGCATGTTGCATGCATTTTTTTGGATGATAAAAAAAAATTTGAAAGAAAACTCACACATTATCCTGATAGTTTCTCATACAATATTATTGTGTTAAAAATATATATTTTATAGATTTAGTTATAGAGCAGTGTTGGCGAACTTTTTCACCAAGTGCCAAGACCAGAGGGCATGCGGTTGCACATGTGTGCCAGAAACTGGAAGAGCAGATCTAGTTTCTGGCACGCATGTGTGCATGAAGACCAGCTGTCAGGTGTGCATGTGCTGGCTCTGTCTGGCCTTTTGGAGGTTCACATGTCTCCCTGCCTGCCCTCCTGCCTACCCACCTGGTCCCCATCAGGATGGCAGGATATCCCCACTGAGAACCCAGTTCTGCAGCCCTGGACAGGGAGAGCAAGTTGGGCAGGGAATGCCACTTCCCTCCACTGGAAAGCTGGAGCCCCTTCCTGACCTCGAAGGGAAGGGAAATCAGCGTTCCTGGGGGTTGGGTTAGGGAGTCCAGCAGATGGAAGAGTTTTACTCTAACTCTGGCTAGGATAAAGTGCCTCCCAGCCCACCACTGAGAACAAGACAGCACAGCCCCTCTCCTGCCACTTCTGCCAAAGGAGCATAACCACTTCCTGGCCAATGCACCTCTTACCCTGGTGCTGGACAGATGTTCCTCCTGTGCAGATTCAGCTCCTGTACATCCCTGCCATCCCTGAAGAGCAGCAGCAGCAATGGCAGCCACAGGTGAGGGGCAGTAGTGACTAGCTGACCCCCACAACTGCTTCCCCGCCAGCAAACAGGGTCCTCGGCAGCATCTGCATGCTTGAGGTGCTCCATACTTGAGGCACTCCTCTATCCTCTTGGGGTAGCTTACCTCCCCACCAGTGGGTTCTTCTCCTAGCTGCTTCGGCAGCCCATCCAGAAGCGGCAGTGTGAGAATCACTGGTGATGGGGAGGGGCTAGGGGGCAAGAACTGCTGCCACCCCCTTGCCCCTCACCCCCAGGAGTGGCAGGAGCAGTGGGCTGGGCAGCCAGTCACCCAGCCAGCACACACTGTCCTGCTGCCCTGTGCACCTAAGCCAGCCAGGTGTTCCAGATTGTGGACATGCGTTAGTGCCATGGGCTGGAAGGCTGGGTCTACACAAGAAGCCCACTTGGGTGGGGAAAGAGGGAAGCTTCAGCCTGCCTGTCCTGGCAGCTCTGCTCCCCTTGGTCTTCCGGATTCTGGCACGCTGGCCAGCTTGTCATCAGACATGCAGGAGCACCAGAAATGCGCACTAGGAAGATAATATTTTGGTTTCTTGTGTGATGTGCACTGGCCAGTGTGATGTGAACATGCACACCAGGTGGTTGCCTTTCTGGTTTTAGGTGCTCCCACATACATGAAGACCAGCTAGCCAGCGTGCTGGAACCCGGAAGAGCAATGGATGATGGCTCGCATGCCCAGAGAGATGGTTCTGTGTGCCACTTCCAGAACGCATGCCATAGGTTCACCATTACAGTTATAGAGCCTGAAAAAGTTGGAAATTTTGCAGTAGGGCAGTAGTTGCAAATGTCATAGGCAATATATTAGTTCTATTTGTACTTATGTAGCCTCAGTCTTTAAGATGTTAAAGATAGCAAAATTCTGGTTTATTTATCAACATTTTAAGTCAGTAAATGGTTTTAAAATGGTTCAGCTAAAATAGGATAAATAAGAACCAATTTACATATATTTACATGTATGTATGTACAAGTAGCAAAACTAGAGATATGAACAATCCAATGCAATATGAATATACTGCCATCATATATAGCATGAGCATGTTTTTGTCTGTTTAGAAATTCAGTTATGGCTCATATAATGGCTCTCATAATGGTCTCAAGTTGGAATGATATCCCTTTCTAATGGAATTGAAAAGCAGCTATTCTTTTCACTTATATTAGGAAAATCAGAATTTGTAATTTATTAGGCATTTAGTCAAGATGTTCTGCATATAATTATATAATGTAACTCAGCCTTCCATCCTTCCAGGTCGGTAAAGTGAGGGTCCAGATTGTTGGGGAAAATATGCTGATTCTATAAACTGCTTAGAGAAGGCTGTAAAACAATGTGAAGCGATATATAAGTTCTATTGCTATATAATTAGCATATTAGTACAACCTAAAAAAAGAGGTTGGATCTATAAATCAGGGGCTTTTAAAGTCAGTTGGTAGCCTTTAGCTGAATTTATTTCTGATTGATTTCATAACTGACTGACTGATTGTATTTGGATTCAACCCAGGGATTATTTCAATTATTGGAAAACATAAATATAAAATACATTCAGACCAATATCTGAAATGGTATGTGGTCTTTTCTACTTGAACAGTGGGTTGAATTAGAAGACTTCCAAGATTCCTTCCTGCTCTATTCAGATTAATAACACATTAAAGAAAAGTAGTTTAGTTCCACTAAGGTTCCCATATTCTGTGAAACTGGTTGCTTGTCATGATTAGTTACCGATAGTATGCTATAATAAAAAAGCATACTGGATCATGGTGTCTCACAATGCTTAATTATTGAAAATATATTCCAATGAACACTAAAAGCAAAAGTGAACCAAATTTTCAGTTTTTTTAAAAAAAGTGTGTCAGTTTCCTTCCTCTTTCTTCTTCCAGATGTAGAGAAAGTTATTCAGCTAGTTGAAATCAGGAACTTATCAGCTGTCATCGTAAAGTTTTTTGGCAATAGAATAGTCCAATCTAAATTAAACATTGAAGGGAAATAATATAATACTAAGAATATAAAAGAATAAGCAAAAACTATAATTAGAATATAAGACTCACTTCTTCCAAAATATAAGCTATTGTTTAAACATATATGATGCAATCCTGAGGTCAGATTGTGCTTAGTCTTTTATACCTGGTATTCCTTGAATTGTGTTAATATTGATTGACCACTCTAAGCCTGGGCTACTGTTAATATCTGGTTGCTAACACACTTCCAATGTAAAAGAAGCTTAAAATTATATTTGGTTTTTCTAACCTTTGGATCATTCTGGATCTACTGGTTGTGAGGTTTGTGCTAAATAATGATTTATTGATCTAAGCAAGCATTTAGTTGCTGTTGCTTGCATTTCTACAAGTGCCTAACACAGGTAGATCGGGATGATATACACGGTCTGTTCATAAGAAATTAATCTGTTTCAATACTTACGATCCATCATAAGTATTAATGGTAAAGGTTCCCCTTGCACATACATGCTAGTCGTTTCTGGATCTAGAGGACGGTGCTAATCTTTGTTATAAAGCTGAAGAGCCAGCCCTGGCTGAAGACTTCTCCATGGTCATGTGGCCAGAATGACTAAAAGCTAAAGGTGTATAGAATGCTGTTATCTTCCCACCAAAGTGGTTCCTGTTTTTCTACTTGCATTTTTACATACTTCCGAACTGCTAGGTTGGTGGAAGCTGGGAAAGTAACGGAAGCTCACTACATTACGTGGTGCTAGGGATTTGAACCCCTGAACTGCTGATCTTTCTGATTGACAAGCTCAATGTCTTAGCCACTGAGCTACCACATCTCTGTTCGTAAGTATTAGATGAACTTTATAAGATATTTTAGGGTATTAGTATCTTACATATGCTGAAGTATTTGTGTGTATTCAGATAGACCTTGACTTACAACAGTTCATTTAGTAACTGTTTAAAATTACAATCATACTGAAAAAAGTGACTTATGACTGTTTTTCACATTTAAAACCATCGTTGCATTCCCATAGTCACATGATCAAAATTCAGGAATCTTGGCAACTTACTTATATTTATGACAGTTGCAGTATCCTGGGGTCATGTCATCTTGTGACAAGCAAAGTCAATGAGAAAGCCAGATTAGTTAGTTAGATAACTTACAACTGTAGTGAATCACTTAACAACTGTGTCAGGAAAGGTCATAAAGTAAGGCAAAATTCACTTAAATGTTTCACTTAGCAACAGAAGTTTGGGCTCAATTGAGGTCATAAGTCAAGGAGTCTCTGTATTTTTTACTAAGCCTATTACAACAGGTAGAGATTTCTATCACAGAAGTTGTTTCCAACAAACTGTCTAGTCCCTGGTTCTGTTTCTTGTATTTCATTAGCACTTCTGTGAAATTCTAACTTATAAGAAATCTATTAATATTAGGAACCATGATTTCTTAATCTGGTTGTTTTGGATCACTCTGCTTTCTATTACTTAATATAGCAAAAGTGACACTTTCATGGATTCAAGAGATTTTAGAACAGAGTTCCCCAACCTTTGCGAACCAGTGGGTGGGTGGGGAAGCATGGTTCTATGAGAATATCCAGTAGGCTGGCAGCTCCATTTGCACTGGTTTGCCCACTGCTCTTTCAAGTGGGGATACATGCATTTGCTCACTCAAAGCGCTTCCATGCCTAGTTCTGAACAGCACAGCTTTAGCCTGGGGATTGGGAATCCCTGCTTTTAGAATATACTAGGGTCAAAAACAGAGTAGAATATATTAAGATTGAAGTCATTGTCTCTAAAATTCATGCTAAGATTGGGATCCCTGAGAGAAGGTGGAATCATGAAGTTTTAGTGCTTTCATTTTCCAATATCTATTTTTCTGAAGAAAGCATTCTAGATGGACATGATAATTTGCTTCTGTTTAGATTCCAAATGGAACCTCTGGGTTTTAATTCATATTTTATGAATATAAAAAATAACTTAGGCTATGCTTTATTATTTTGTATGAAAGTCATTTGAATCTTGGTATTTTGTTTTTGCATAAGTCAAATGCATACATTCAGTGTCCCTTTGTTTAATGATTTCCAGACTGATTCTAGTTTTCAAGATGGAAATGTTCCTTATTACCTTTTTCTCCTTATTTTCCTTAAATCACTTCAAAATTTGTGCCACCTAAACACTCTTCAGCTTTGCAACCATAAAATGTTGGCAATTACAGATCAATTTTGCTTTTATTTTCTTATTGGTCACACCTACAATTTTCATATCTACTTTTTCCTCAGTCCTTCATTCTTACCATTGCGGATACAAGCTGCTTGCCCTTATGCTTTCTGTATCAAAAAAAGGAGACACTCATTCTCTTATGATAATGGTACATTTGTTCAGATATTTCTCCTTGATTTAAGCTGTAACTTGGGACAGGATAAAACTTTATAGTTTTTTCTTTTTTGAAGTGCTGGGTGAGAGCATTGCCTTTCTTGTGTTAAGTAATATAATGCTTAGTGCTTGCAAGCATGCTGATTTACATTAAGCAACACATGCAGAAGCTATTCTTCACTTGGCTGGTGTTTCATATACTGTCATAAATCCATCATAAAAGTCAAAGGCTTCCTTCCAAATGGCAAGGATGTTCCTAAATGTTTTCATTTGGAATATGTAAAATCTTAGAGATATTAATGTAATGGAAGAGTCTTAAAACTAGTGCCCTCCAATTGTCTTGGGAATTATATAAATTGGGAACTATATTCCAACGCGTAGTAAGGGCACCAAGTTTCAAATGGTTATCCTGGAGGATCATCTAGTTTACAAAGATTATGCACATCTCCTGTAAGGGAGTTTTACTGTAAAAGGGTTGAATTACCCCGATTGGAGTGTATGAATAATGCAACAGTGATTCACCATTTGATTGTTATGAAAACATACAATTTAATGAGTGCTGCAAAAGTCATTTCAGTTGTTTGATGCACGGTGTACCTCAGAGTTCCCCAACCTTTCCTACTTTTCAGATCAGTGGGGGTGAGAGAGGGATGGGCCCATCTGAGCAGCAAGCAAGTGTGTGTGTGTGCAAGGCTACATTTGTGTGAGTGGTGGGCACACACATCACTTATGCAAATGGAGTATGCACACGTGTGCCCCCTTGCTCACCATTTCTATGCCCCAGTTCCAAACAACTCAAAGCCCAATAGTGTGTGAGGATTTTGGGAACCCAGGTATATCTAATTCATTTTCTGCCCTCTATCTTTTATCATAGTTGTTGTGAACATCAGGGTGGAAAGGATAGGATTGGATGGAATAACCTTTATTGTAATTGTTTTTTACTCGACCCACATTAAAAATGAAATTCTGCTCTCAAAAGAAAGTATACTTCTTGTATATGTATACATATACATACTACCCATACATATCACAGATATTCACATGCTATATACATATGTAAATTTATATATGTACCATATATACAATACAGAAGCCTGATGATAGCAGATGAGATTCTGCCGAAACATGGCTCAAACTTTAAAAGCACAACTACAATGACGTGGGAAAATACCCAAACAAAGCTGAACAGCAAACATGTAAGTACCCGCGAAAACTTAAGAAAACACACACACACACACACATATACATGCATATATACTCTGTGTATGTGTGTGTGTGTGTGTGTTTTCTGAGCTTTTCGCGGGTATTTGTATGTGGCTCTTTGGTTATTCGGGTTTTCTCCCGCGTAAAATTGGAAGTATCTTGGCAATGTTTCGATGAAATTTTATATATTTAAAAATACCAGAACTATTGCCGAAACCGAACACTTCAACAACAGAATAATCAGAGAAACCATAGGGATAGAAAAACGTCCACACAGCATGAATAAACGAGATGATACCTCCTGCCTACCAGCCATTTGAAAAACCGCCCTCACTAACAAACGAGTACCTAACATGAAGAATGACACCAGACCCACACCCATGAGGGCCACACAAGATGCTACAACCACACCTCCATGTAGAAAACAGACTCACACCCACACAGATGATGAGACATGACCACGGACCAGAAGCCGTACCGCAGCTGCATCACTACCTGCTTCAAATCCCTCCGACCCATACATGAAGCGAACGGACGCCCACCATGAAGATGTGACATGACCACGAGCGCGAAGCCAAACAATAGGATCACACTCACCAGCTCAAATCCCCCAGCAACTAAGCAACTAACTCAAATCCCCCAGCAACTGAACACAATCAAGCCCCCACGTGAACAGAACACACCCTCAGCCAATCAGAACACAGCCAACCCCCCAACCAATCAGAACACAGCCAAAGGCCCAACCAATGAGAATACACCCCCACCGAATCAGAACACAGTCAAGCCCCCAACCAATCAAGTCACACCCCCACCAGCAGTTAAAAGGAAGAAGCAGCTGCAAGCTTACATTACTCCGAGAAGCACAGAGCTGAAGAAACAAGCCTGAGGATGATGAATGACACTTCATCGAAACGTTGCCAAGATACTTCCAATTTTATGTGGGAGAAAACCTGAATAACCAAAGATCCATATATATATGGATGTTTAGCTTCCTTCGGGTATTATCCCACGTCATTGTAGTTGTGCTTTTAAGGTTGTAGCAACGTTTCGGCAGAATCTCATCTGCCATCATCAGGCTTCTGTGTTGGGCTTGTCTGTGAGTCAGACTTTCACAACTGTTTCTGTTTTAAATTTGGGGCTAGCCTACTGTTGTGCCAGAATGTTTTTTTCTTCATCCTGATTGGTTGGGAGTCCTGGTGTTTGTTATGTCTTAGAGTTTGCTATGTTCTGCTTGATTGGTGTTTCTAATATTTTCTGTCTGTTTTGTGGCTTTTTTTTTTTTTTGTCTTGATTTGCTGGCAAACACTCTTGCTTCCAGCACTGGAGGCTTTTCAGTGCAGCTTGGCTTCGTGTGAAAGGACGGCTATTATGCTATTAGGATGAATGTGGGATAATACCCGAAGGAAGCTGAACAGCACACAATGTAAATGCCGCCTGAAATGTATATTATGTATATATCAGTTAAGATACTACACAGTAAGATAATCAGTAAGATACTACACAGGCATCACATCAAGACTGCTTTGAAAACAGACAAAAAAATAGCAGCCATCCTGAGAACCCACAAGACAAATGACCTGGAAAAACAAGGCATAAATGAAATCCCTGTACATTCCGTGCACATACATTGGACAGACCAATAGAAGAATAAGTAACCCGCCTGATGAACACAAAAATGCAGTAAAAAAGCTGGACACACTCTCCTCACCATCCACACATGAAAAACACAGGTCACACATCACATTCAATGGCACAAAAACCCTAGCACTATAGAAAACCCCAGCCACAGAATCATCAGAGAAGCCATAGAGATGAAAAAAGCCTGAAAGCATAATAAGAAGAGATGATTCCACCAGACTTCAATCATTTGGAAGCCTGCACTCTCAATAGAAAGATCTCCACACCACAGCCAGGCAAAAACACCTGGGGCACAAACAGACTCCCTGATACTCCAATCAATACACCCCCCCACCAGACCAGGTGACCAGATGAAACTAGCTTCTAAATGAATGAAGCCGTCCATTTATGCGGAGCCAAGCTGCACTAACCTCCAAAAAGAACAATGTTGCCAGCCAATAGCAAAAAAAAAAAAGCCACAAAACTAGACAGAAAATGAAACACCAATCAAGCACATTCAAATCTAAGATGCAAAACAAACACCAGGTCCAATAGCCAATCGATAGAAAAATAGACCAGAGCTTGCCCTCAAAATTTAGAACAGGAACAGTTGTTGAAGAATACAACACCACACAGAAAGCCTGATGATGGCAGGACTGAGATTCTGCCGAAACGTTTTGCTACAACTTAACACAACTACAATTGGACGTGGATAATACCCGAAGAGACTAAACGCAACACATGTAGTACCCGCGAAAGGCTTTAAAAAAACAAATATATATATATATAATATATATTATATATATATATATATATATTATTATATTATATTATATATATATATATATATACCAGATCTCTTTTCTAAATCCAATATCAAGTCATTCTTATCTATAGGGGCTCTAAAGTATTTCTGCATTATATAGGGTATTGGACAAGATATTTTCTTTTTCTCTCCAGTCCTTAATTTATATCATTCTATGGGACATACAGAATGGAAGAAGTTAAGGAAACTACAGGTTTTTGGTCTCATCTTTTTCCAGAGGATTCATTCGCATCCTGTACCCGTGCCAGTGCCATTTTATCATATTCTAAATATAACAAATGCAGTACTATATCTAACATAAATATTTATAGTTGATGACACCTTAAGAATTAATATGTTCATTTGGAAAGTATCACTTCAATTTCAGGATGTCTTAGCCACAAAAAGCACAAGTCCACTTTAACCTCATGAAAAATTATGAAATCAGATTGTAACAGCACCCAAAATTTACAAAGATATTTGGAATCTGTGATTCTTGTCAGCCAACAATCGGTAGTCAGAGTCCTCTTTTATGAAAAACCTTTAAAAAAAGAAATATCTCCCTTTGATCGCATAAATGTATGCTACAAAAATAATGGATTCTCATACACAACCCTTTTCCTCTATAGAAAATTTAATTTCAAATTTACCACAGCAACAGGTACAAATAAAGAAATTTAGATACATTTTTAGCAGATTGTGATTAGCACAACGAAAACTAATTGGTTTTTACTTTAAATTACAGTGTCAAGAAATAACAACTAGGAGCAGAGATAATTGCTGCAGGTTCTCTGTGGAGGCAATTTGGTTCAAACAAGTATAAAAATATTAAGGTATCACTTATCCAGATTAACTACTACTGTGTACTATTATTCTTATATGACAATCTTTTAATTATTTTGCAACACCATTGTACATAAATATTGGAAACATTATTGTGACTATTTTTAAAAAATCTGGAATCATTAAAATAGAGCACAGTCTCTCTGAAAATATATTCTAATACAGATACAATAAGTTAGGTGAAAAAACATTTATCAGCAAAAGCTATGAATTTTAATTGCACTGACTCAGTGGGATAAGGCTGATTTCTTCTGAGAGATAAATTGTATGCAAACTTGCAAGGTGTCTAGTTTTAATGCAGCCAAAAGATTTGGTGCTCTCTCTCCCTCCCCCACCCCTCTGAATGTATGTGTATGCATGTGTGTATATTATAACTTCTTTTTTAAAGTTCGTTAATATTGTAGAAAAATTTTCCTGCAGAGAAATATGTAGGTGTTCAGATTTTATAAGATGAAAATTTACAAAAAATTAAAGTTCTTTAATTTCCTTGGGTTTTTTTTTCTTGAATTGAATATTTTTGGTAATATTTGCATAATGGTTACATGAAAAATCCCAAAACTTGTTCAGAAGTGGTGGGTGCCCCATCCCTGGAGGCTTTTAAGAAGAGACTGGATAGCCATTTGTCAGAAATCGTAGAGGTCTCTTTCATGAACAGGCGGTTGGACTAGTTGACCTGCAGGGTCCCTTCCGATTCTATTACTGTTTCAAAAGTCATTGTAAATGCAACATACATTTATGTAATTGTGCTATGTAAACAATATAAAACAGATTGTTCACTGGATGCTGTCCATAGGAAAGAATAGTAGAGTTAGTTATTTTAACTAAGGATCTATATCTCTTGCTCTAAAGATTTTCAGTTCAAGGTGAATAAGAAATGCATCTTTATTGTCCCTTGCAATTTAATACTGGGGGAGGGCTCTCCATAATGACATCGATTCCTTATCTTGCTGCATTAAGTGGCAAAGGCGGCAGAGAAGTTAATTAAGCATGAGCAAAACATTGCATGGTTGTGGACTCTTCCCCAGTTTTGCAGCAAGCTCATGCATTTAAGAACTGAAATAAAATTCCTCTGTATCTTGTGGTATAGGAAGACTGGTGTGCATCAGGGGTGAGATTTTACCAGTTTGGACCAGTTCACTAAAACCAGTTGTTATGATTCTCCATAGTTTGGGGAACCAGTAAATTGGGCCTCTGTCTGGCCCCGCTCCTCTCCACCTGCTTCTCCACTACCTGCCCAGTCAGTCCTTATGACGCATATGTGACATCACACACATGTGTGACACTATTGTCTGTAGCCTGCTTTTGTGTGCCTGCCAGGCCAGCCATTCCTGCCTGCCTTCCACTGAGGCCCTGCCTGAACTGATCTCCCTGGGTGAGTGAGGCTCTGCAAGCCCTGGTCACCTATCTGCCACTGCCAGTTGCCTCCCCCCCACTTGCCTTTTGCCACTGCCGGTCGCCTTCTCCCCCACTTGCCTTCTTCTGGAAACACATGGAGTGGCTCGTGTAGTTTCTAGCCAGGATAGCGGTTGCTTCTCTCACCTGCTGCTCTAGCTGGGAGAGCAAGAGGGTTTCCCGGCACAGTGAAATGCTTGCAAGTCCCCCTCCCATTGGAAGCGGCTCCCGTGCAGCAGCCAGGTTGAATCCTGCTTCTCTCTGCTGCTCGGGAGCAGTTTCCAGTGTGAAGGGGACTTGCAAGCATTTCCTGTCACAAGACTGTGTGGGATGTTGTAACTGCTGATAAGTGTGTGTGTGTGTGTGTGTGTGTGTGCATGTGTGTGTGTGTATCGCTGTCAAAACACCAAAAACAGGTCAAGGAGCTCTTTGGAGATCAGTCATAAATTAGAACACTTGCTAAGCAACTGGTCATTAAGCAAGGACCACTTATATTTCATTTGCCAGTCACATGACCACCTACCCATACCCACTCCACTCACATGACCACCTACCCACGCCCAGCCAGTCACATGACCACAAAGCCACACCCAGTCAGCAAGCCATGCCCACCCAGTCACATGACCATCAAGTCACACCCACAAATTAGGCCAGCCCACTAGGACCGGTTGTTAAGAAATTTGAATCCCACCCCTGATGTACATCACATATAAGGGAAACAAATTTTAAAATGTTCTTGAGATATGATGTATCATATCCTGAGATGGCTCCTGGTTTTCTTCCTCAGTAGTGGTTTTTGGTATCCATAATTACTTTTTCCAAAAGTCCCAGCTAGCTAGAATTCCTATGCCATTAAGATTGTATTGTTAGAAAGAAATCTTGTCAGGTTGGTTTCTGAACCAGGAATAAAGAATACAGGCAGTTGCTTGAATCAGAGGCAAATGTCTATGGAGATTCTTAGTCATCCACATCATCCAGGTTGTCCCAAATGTGCTTTTTTCAAGAGGCAATGGGACTTTCTGGTTTTTTTCTTTAAAAGCCTTTTGCTTCTCATCCAAGAAGCTTCTTCAGCTCTCTTTGAAGATAATTTGCTCTCAAGAAACTGAAGAAGCTTCTTGGATGAGAAGTGAAACCTCTTCAAAGAAAAACCAGAAAGTCCAGTTTCTTCTTGAAAAAAAGTACCTTTGGGACAATCAGAGGTGAAGTTTATACTCAGAGTATAATATACAAAATCAACTGCAAGTCTTCTCCAAAAACCTATTGTATAGAAAACTGTCCCCATCATAATCAAAAGTTGCAATGATTGTAAAATGAATCAGTTACATGGCCAATCTGTTTTCATGTCCTTTTTTGCAGTGATTGTTAAGTGAACCAATTATTTGCTATGGCATGCAGAAAACTGGAAGTGAACACCAGTTGTTGGCAAAACTGCTGTAAAATGCAGTCATGTGACCACAGAATGCTGCACATGGCTGTACATGAGGCCTGGTTGCCAAGCACTTGAAGTTCAGTCACATGACTGCGGGGCAGGGACTGTCGGAACTTTGAATCCAGGTCATAAGTAGCTCCCAAATAGGTCCATGATGACTTCAAATGGTTGCTAAGCAACTGGTCATAAATTGAAGACTATTCAATGAAATGTTCCTCTGATTACATGTATGTTTGCCATTTCATTGTAATCCTTGTCTGGAGCTCAATCCCATAATTTGGGATTTTGAACCTTTTATCCTGTTATGGTGGGAAGATGGTATAGGAGAACTTGATTTCCGTCTCATAGAGGCTAAGGCAACATATGAATGTTCATCCACTACTTTAAGATGCATTTGTTGAGTGGATTAAACTCTTTACTTATTTAGGAGTAAATTCAAGAGTTAAAAGTGTGTTTATTTCCAATGCAGCTGATGGCCAAAAATTCTACAGTTAAAATTTCAGTGGTTGATTTTTTTTTCAGTAGCATTTTTCAACTGGTTGCATCTATTTTATTTTAATGCCTCAGATTTTCTTTCACTGAGCAGGAAACATCTACACTGGAACCTTGTATTAGTCCCAGATCAGATCAGCAACTGCATGCTCTATGTTTAGCAGCTAACTTGATTTACTTCTGATTTAAGCCCATGTCCCACTGCACCAACGGATGCAAAGAGGATGTAAAACGGACAAAAAAGCTTGCCATCAGTTGGAAA
>BHFT01022246.1:0-22401 GCA_004320025.1 Laticauda laticaudata
TTGAACCAATCCCCATTTAGTTTTTTTAGCCAATCAGAATCCTGTATTAGGAGTCTACTATTCTATATACAGAACAGAAGTGATTTCAAGAGAATACTGTAAGCTATTTGCTAAGCATATCTATGGCTCTCAGGCTGGTGGCCAGCACAGTTGTATTGTTTTTAATGTATTGAAGAACAATCAACTAACTAAAACGAGGAGAGATGGGGAGAGAAAAAAAGTACAGATCAGGCACAGCATACCAAAAGTAAACTGACTATAAGGTGACCACATGACTGAGTGATGTGAAAATCTTCAGCAGGTCATCGGCACTTTTATAATTTTGAACGGTTGCTGAGTAAATGGTCAGTAAACAAAGTCTACCTATAGTCTGAAATAGCTATACATAAAATTTTATCCCACATATTTCCCATTTTCCAACTTAGTCTTTCTGCTTATTATTTTCCACATGATATGTGTTAAAAAAGACAGAATTTTATTGGAACTATTTCCTTCCAAAAATTTAGTCATAGATTAAAACTTTTAAAATTGCCTTCTTTTTAGAAATTTTAACTGGATGATCCTGTTATATTTTTTTAATTATTCAATTTTGGTTTTAATACCTATTTTTACTACTTTGTAGTGTTCTCTAACTATTTGTTACATTTGTATTACAAATTAAAAGTTGTCTTTAAAGGCTAACCTCTTTTAATAAGAGTGAGTATTACTACCATGTATTATATCAGAGGTGTCCAAACTTGGCAACTTTAAGACTTGTGGACTTCAACTCCCAGAATTCTCAGGTAATTCTGGCAGTTAAAGTCCACAAGTCTCAAAGTTGCCAAGTTTGGGGACTCCTGTACTATATATTCAGTTTTGAGAAGTTAATAGCAGTGGGTCATTTATTTCAGCCCGGGGAATTCTGGGAGTTGAAGTCCATACATCTTAATGTTACAGTGTTTGAGGAACACTGCCTAATAAGGCCCGGTTCCACCGGCCAACAGACACAAAACGTATGCATAAAGGACACAGCGGATGAGCAAAATTTGGGGGGTGGCTCCATCCATTGTTATCCGCTCCAAAAAGTGGCAAAAATTTGCATAAACAGAATGGAAAAGAACAGACGTGGGTAGTATGTAGCGGGGATGTTAAATGGATGTTCATAGGAAGCCTAGCGGATGAAAGTGGATGGAAACGGATGACACCTCCAAAGGGGTTCCGGGGGATATTTTCGAAGTGGACGCATAGCAGATGAAGCAGATGCATCACGTACGCCTAAAGGAAAAAAAGGGGATGCCACGTGGATGTATATCGGATGCAATCCGTTCACTGCGCATCCTTTCTATTTCTGTGCTACTAACGCTGTGTAGACGTTCCGTGTACCTTTTGTTTCCTCCCTCTTTCCGTTTTCAGCTGCAGCGGATGTGAGTTGTGAGGATGCCCAGAGGATGCAGAGAGGATACAGCGGATGATAAACGGACATAGAACATTTGTTGCTCATATGTTGTGGATTTACATCGTACACAGTGGAAAGTTCATCCATTCACAAAGTATTGTGCAGCTCAAAACTTCTTCCACAGATGAAATCGCAGTGGACGGATGCTCAACGGATAGAGCGTATGAAACACATATGCAATGAGTATACAATGGATGCATAGCGTTTTCCAACAGATAGCAAGCTTTTTTTAACGTTTTACATCCTCTTTACATCCGTAAGTGCAGTGGGACCGGGCCTTAAAGTGTAAGACTTGTTCTTCAGTCAAGTCTTCTGGATTGTATCAATTATTTTAACTGCTGTTTCCCTTTCATTAACAGGATTTGTTTCATTTAAATTCATATTTTTTTTCTTGTTTTGCTATCTTCAGTACTCCAACTGTGGAAAAATAAATTAAGTTAGCTTTTATTAATGGAGTTTCTAGCCAACCTGTTAGCTCCTTTAACTGTCATTAATAATCTAATTAATAAGATATACCTATCAGCATCTGAAGTGGGGGGTAAGTGACATCACAATCATAATTAAATCATCACAGAAATCCTAATTCTATTTGTGCACTGCAATCATAACAATCTTTTATCTTCTCTCCCACATACATACACACACACACACACATATGGCATATGAAATGTTCTCTGCTTCAGGAAGGTACTCGAGACACAGTCTACTTCATGCTGTCAAAAATGTCAAAGACATTCAAGAGATGATTTGTGACACAGATCTTTAAGTTCAAAGCACTATTGTATGGCTAATGTGCTTTACTAGCCATCATAGAATTTTCTGCACTGTTAATGTGCTTGCTAAAAACTAGGAAACTGAGATTTTGGCCAATCTTAGTCATGGATGCTTGTTGTGTACATTAGGGCCAGTCACTCTCTCTGAGCCCAACCCAAAGTTATTATTGTGGGGAAAACCGAAGGTGCAAGCATATAAAGTATGTTCACCATTTTGAAATGATCAAATATAGATAGACTAAAACTCTAATCAACATCTTGCTTTAAGCAAAATAAAATACAACAACAACTCAATTCCACTGCTTAAAATCAAGGAGACATTAATCTTTTATTAAAGTGCTTTAATCAGATTTTTGGGAAATAACAATTCCTTTTGGCACACAGCAGATTCCTGATATTTTTCTAGTACAGCAAGGCAAAACATTTGCACCTGATGCTTATTAAAGCACCTTTGGAAAAATGAAGCACCTTCCTTTGAAATATGAAAGCAGCCTGTTTTTCGTGAAACTCTCTTGGATGTTTCAGGAAGGGTCCTTGGTTACCTCTGTGGATATGTAAGTACACCTTCTTGTTGATGATCCTCACTCTGTCAAGGACCTTGGTGTACTCATATCTAACAACTTAAGTGCTAGAACTCACTGTAACAGCATTGCTGAAAAGGCATGAAGAGTTGCAAATCTAATCTTACAAAACTTCTCCTCTGGAAATATTGAATTGCTAACTAGGGCATACGTACCTTTGCTAGACCAATACTTGAATTCAGCTCATCTATCTGGAATCCGCACTGTATATCGAACATTAATAGAATTGAGCAAGTCCAGAAATATTTCACAAGAAGAGTACTACACTCCTCTGCTCACATAGAATATCCTATATCACCAGGCTTGAGATTTTGGGCTTGGACAACCTTGAACTATGTTGCCTATGGTTGGACTTAAGTGTAGTACACAAAATCATCTGCTACAATGTCCTACCAGTCAATGATTACTTCAGCTTCAGCCACAACAACACAAGAGCACACAACAGACACAAACTCAATGTAAACCGCTCCAAACTTGATTGCAGAAAGTACAACTTCAGCAAGAGTGGTCAGTGTCTGGAATGCACTCCCTGACTCTGTTGTTACATCCTCTAACCCCTATTCCACAATATTGTCTACCATGAATATTTTGTATTCATTTATTCATACCTATTTCATGTATTCTTACTCATGTTTATACTTAAACCTATTATCTTATAAGCGATTTACAAATAAAATAAATTAAATACATAAACTATCACTTTCCTTTGCCAAGGTGCCAGTTGGTAGTACATATACATGTAGGCAGAGACACAGCTTTCAAAGCAGCAGATGCTAAACAAAACAAAATAAAAAGGATGCTTTGAACTGGAAAGTTTTAATGTAGACAACCTCAACAATTATTAAAGTTTCTAATTCTGAAAAGTGCAAGAGAAAAAGCTTCATGTAGCAGTTGAAAACTTACTGTCATAAGTTTTTAGGTGAAAATGTTGTGAATCCAATTGTTCTTTATGTATTCAGTGAATTATACTTCACCTGTGTCCCTCTATTAGTTTCTATTTCTCCTAGAAAAGTGTAATTAATATACATGTTCCTGAAATATGATTCCAAAAACTTGGCTCAGGAAAAGTTTTTTATATTCCAATCAAATTATCAGATCATTATTTTAAGCACTAAATTTATATAGTCTGGGTATTCATGCCTTTACAATAAGATTAATTAATGAGGAAAATAAATTAATTCCCAGTAGCATCACTTTAGTCTGTGTATGGGTGATGACGTTTTTGAATGAAATTGGGAATTGCAGGGAATTGATAGGATTTTTAATATTTGATCTCATCCTTGAAAGTAAGTTATGTATGTGAATTCTAAAGCAATGGAAAATGGTAACTGAATTTTGCAACGTTCTGAAAATGGGCTGTGATTGGAGAACAGCGTTTTGTGAAAAAAGCCACATCAAAATGAAATAAATTGACTGAGTCTCCTTTACTGGCACACTGGGGAAAATTGTCTTCAAATTGCATTAGCGGCGGTATTAAGTCATGGGCACCGCATCTATGTGACAGAGTCTCGCACCGGTCCAAATCTTTGCATAACAGCTGCGTGCGTTTGGACTGGGGGGAAAGACGGACACAAACACGCAAGAGATAAAATTAGGGAATAACAACGATCTCTCAAATCCCCTTCAGAATCCGGGAGAATCCGGCTTTTCCCTTTTTCCTCGGGTGGAGGGAGGGTGTTTTGAGAGGCAGTTTGATTGACAGTCAGAAATCTGATCCTGTTAAAGACGCGGTTAGCCAATGGGCTACGGAGATCCCTCGGTTTAGACTAGAGGCCCCTGGAGGAGAAGTAGAGGAAAAACCACCGAATGTAGAGTCCTGTCAGTGGCGCTTTTCGCTTGAAAGGAGAAGTGCTGGGAGAAATAATTAATGTTATTACATTTGTAGGGACTTTTTGTTTTTGGTGCGCGTGTATGCGCGCGCGCATCCGATCGTCTTTGCTGTACTTTCAGGTGGGTTTTTAACAGCAACTTTGTTGTCTGTTGCTCCGGCGATTATGTAGTTGTGGTTTGCAAGGAGAAGATAGCTCTGCCTTCTCTCTCCTCTCTCTCTCTCTCTTTCTCCTCTCCTCTCTCCCGTTAGATGTAACGCGAGTTGTATCGTGCGCCATTACTAGTTCTGCACACGTTTACAAATGGGATCGCTCCAGGGACCAAAGCGGGCATGCCAGCTTTGCTCGCGATTTGATTTCTTGGTTGTTTTTCCCTCCGAAATCCTTTTCATCCTCTTGCTATCCTCTCCGGCTCTTGCTTGTAACCCAGAGGAAGGCAGCAGAGAAGGAGTGATGCGTGTGTTTTATGAATGGCACTCTTGGAGAATTATTAGATATGCAAATTCAGGCAGTTCATTCATGATTTACAAAAAATCTAAAAGCCATCTTGTGTTCTCGGTTTTTTAAAGGCTCTTTGAAGGCTGCATCTGGAGGAACTCTCTCTTAAATCCAATGCCCAGGAAATAATAATAAAAATACTACGCTAAAGTCATCAGAATGGATGGATTTTATGACCAGCAAGTGCCTTACATGGTCACCAATGTGAGTGATCAGCTCCTAAGTTGTTGGATCTCTCGGTGGGAGGGTGAAATTTGCAGTAAAAAGCAAAAGATTTTATGTGGAAAATTGTTCTGGGTTCTTTTGTTGTTTTATTTTTGGATGGAAGTAAAGGGAAGAAAATTTATACTTTGTAATAAGATGTGCATTTAATTCAATAAATTTCCACTTTTTCCCACATTCCATTTTGGTTTGAGGAAAAACAACACTTTCCTCTCATTATTATAAAAGAAAGAAATCTTAATTGTTGCAGTTTTAGAAGTTTAGAAGTCATCTTAGAAGTCCCCTAAAGAAAAAAAGTTTTTCTCCTTTTAAAGGACTTTGACAAATAAAGAATTAAAAATTAAAGTATAATGTCATTCTCTCAACCAACATCAATAAAAAGTTGGCTTTTAAAGAAATATCCTTGGTAGGTGTTAGAACTTTAGGTTGCCAAAATTAATACTCATATCTATATTCCTGCCATCCTATATAGGTGTCTATATGGACATATGTTTCCAGTAGGTGGATTGAACTTAAATATATTCTTTTGCTTAATTCTAGTAATTCTAGTTCGAAATTAGTGATAAGATCAGTAGGGAAGCTTTAAGCTTTCTGCATAGTCTTAACATTTAAAACCTATTGCTAATATTGCTTGATATCTAACTTCTTCCCCTTTTTCTTTTTAAAATAACCATTCTATTCTATTTGTAGAATCTCTGTGGGAGAAATTGTAATGAGCGACCAGCAAATGTCAGGAAAAGAAAATTCATTAACAGAGATCTGGCTCATGACTCAGAAGGTGAGGATATGTGTTACGCAAGGAGGGGGGGGAGAATAAATGTTATTGGCTCCCCCTCTTATATCTACAAACCCTGTAATATGCCTTTTGAATGATTGCATTTCTCTCCTTTTCTCTCCTTTTCCTTCCTCATGCATCTTCCTGGAGTTTTGTCTACATCTATTTATAGAAATGAGACAAGAAAACCACATCTCCTGATGTGACACAAGCTGACAAAAGCAATTCACTGCTAGGCTGATGTACCTTCAGTGACTCACCCTCTATGTTAGGTATTGCCACATGGTAGGGATGTAAGTAAGCCCATATACTTGGAGGTGAAAATTTGGCAAGAATTGATAGTAAAAGGGTGCGCACAGTTTACTCACCTGTAGGCCTCTGCACATTCCCATCCCATTGTCATTTGCTTTGGGAGTGCCGACCGTTTTTCAGAGAGATGCTAAAGTTTTGATTTAACCGTTAGAGATAAAATAGAACAAGATTCAGAGTTCTTCCTGCTACTTTTTCCATCCTTACTCTTTGGTTTGTAATTCCTATAGTAACCAGCCATGAACCACTCACAAGAAAATGGTTCATTACATTTTTAACTTCATATCATGTGAATCTAACACTTTATAAGTTTGTGGAAAGGCTCTTGTGGGAAACAACTGATTCTGCCACAATGCTGCCTTGATAGCTTGTTGCTTGAAACAGCAACTTATTGTGGGCAAAATAGTTCTCACATGCTTCTCTCAAACTCTAAGCAAAGCACCAATGTTCTTTATTGGACATGGTTCAGAGTAGAGAAATTCATTCTGTATTATAAGGCTACTCTATCCAACTTGGACTGGTAGCTTTGTAAAGACTTCTGAGAGGGTGATCTGTAATAATTTTGAAAGCCCTTACATCCTTCTAAAAATTCTGTTTAAAAAGTGATCTGTTAATGTGGACATAATTACTTAAATAGCAACTAAACCAAACCAAGAGCTTCATGAATTCATGCATTTATCTTGCAGAGAACTGATTTGACTAAATTACCAATCAGCTTTCCATTTTGGTTATGTTTGGGATTTATTAATTTAATACATTAACTAGCAAATTTCTCCTCCCCAAAGTAAAAACCTTACTTTACAATGGCAATTTGTCTGGATTTTATTTCCATCATTTTATAATATTTTATACCAAACATATGGACAGACCTGCATTTCATTATTGAGTACTCCTTTAAAAAATGGTAGTTTATAATCTGATGTAGTTATTTTGGAGTAAGCCCCATTGAAATCAATAGAATTGTCTTTGAGTGGGTATGCATAAAAAAGTTCCAGGAATTTCTCTTTAAATAGTCTTGGTCATTCAGAAATCAGATCAATTGATTTTTATGGGTTCTCTAAATAAAGTCCGTTGTTATGTGTAAATTACTGGAGTTGATTGTGATGAATACCATATTCTGCATATATTTTATGCAGAAACTAATATTTGAATCTACACAAATGTAGACAAAATATAATAAATTACAAAGATCTTTGCTTAATTTAGTATTACTTGGACATTACAGAGCTGCTGACCCCTTTTTGTGTCTCTTATTCTTTTCGTAGAACTGTTTCAAGATCTAAGCCAATTACAGGAAACATGGCTTGCAGAAGGTAAGGAAGGAAAAATGTTTCCCAAAAGATAGAAGGAAAGGAAAGAGAGAAAAAAAGCACTCTGGAAGAAAAGGGGAGGGGGAAAGGGAGGGAGAAAAAAAGTCCTGAACTTGCTGTCTTAATGTTCAGCCCAATTAATTGAGCTCTAAAAGAGCCACCTCATGTGTCATGCATACATTAGAGCCTCTGATGAGTTTGTCTTTGGGGACTCTGGGGCTGCTCTATCCAATGTCATCACAAATTACCAGGAGAAATTGCTTCCAGCCTACAATCACATCTGCTTTTGGCAAGAACTAATGCACCAAGACTTCACGTTCCAAGCCTCTGTTCAGATTTTAATTGCAATTGATCAGGTTTATATTATTGTACCTCAGGAGACTGCCTACAGCCAGAACTGGGCTCGCTCTTTCCTTCAGAGCAGAGCATACAATTGTTTAATGTTCTGGAGGAAGTACTTTTCTGATGGCAGAATATAGTTTCTCTGAGTTCATCAGGACGGGATGCTTCAAGATTTAAGTGAAAGTGTCTTCTTCCCTGCTTGTTCGCAACACCGAACGTTAGGTGTGTATTGGCTACTTAAGAAATGATGGATTTCTATTACCATTATTTCAGATTTATAGATATTTATTTTGCAAGGTTTTTAAAAGGAGAAAATTTATTTGTTTTCCTTTTCCTTCCTCTTGCACGCCCTTGTGTTTCCTTAACTCTGAGATAGTTTATTTTAACACAGTTGACAGATTATAAGGAAATAGTTTTAATGCTGGAATTAAATTATTGTGGATTTTGACTTGATCAGGATGAGATGCTGAGAGAAGTTTTGCAAAAGCATAGGAAGTTGATCCTAACTAAAGTATATTTTCTAATTAAAAGTTAATGCTCCTGACATGTTTGGGTTTTTCCAGCATGAAGATAACTTGGATCAAATTATTTTTGTTAAAAAAAAATGTAATCGAGAAACAGAAAATTGAATTAAGCCTATTCAGAACTAGGTGTTATGTTCTCTGTCTATATGTGTTCTTGCTTGCTTATGCATTTGTAGTATTCACTGGGGTTTTAATATTTTTTAACTCTTACTTAATATGCATTGTTTGTTGAATGAACAGTTTATTTCTTTTAGAAAGGGATAATTTCATGTAATTGCTTAACAGAGAAAAGAGAAGTATTGTAACAGTACATACAGGCTGCCTACCTTTTTGACACTACCCTATATAATTTGCCAAATATGTAATTCTGATTAATTTAACTTTTTTGCCATGCTTTTATGTACAGTATCTAGCAAGAAAGTATTAAGTATGATTAATAGGTGGTAAACGTCAATATAAATATTGAAAGTCTTAGCTAAAATTCAAGAATAGCTGTGTAAAGATCTATACATATGCTGAACTTTCAGCTTATCTTGATAACTTGGAAGCACTATTAAAGCACTAAACATTTGATGTTGTTTGTTTCATTCAATCAGTTTTAGTGTTAATACATATTTTAATTTGGTAAATTGTGATTAAATGCAGGTTTTTTAATGTGCAACTAGATAATTGTTTAAATTGTTTAAATTAAAATGTTTCTGAAAAGGAAGCATGAACAAAAATGAATTGTATATCATTTGCTAATCATGTTTATATGTGTGTATGTACATGCACACATGCACAAAGAAAAGAAAATTTAAAAAATGGACTATATTCCTGTACTCAGAAGTTTTAAAAGCAATAGGACATTCTTCTGAGTTAGCATGCAGAAAATGCTTTATGCTATTACTAATTAAACAGATGAAAAATTAAATTCCTGCCTTAGAGATATATGCTGTTTAAAGCATTCTACCAACATAATTAAGTAATATATCCAGTGACCCGCAGTGTAGTTTAAGACTTGGTTGAATCAAATCCTAAACATGAAAACTAATTGAGTTCATGTGAAATGTAATAGTTGAGAGAAAGTTTTTGTAACCTAAGATCATAGATCACAATTATGACTTAATAATTATTTGTGCACTTTCCAAGAAGGAAAAAAAAACCATTGAGATACTCTGTAGGTAGTAAGTATCCACACAATATTATTTATAAAATTGTCCTTGAAGTGATTCTAATTTGTTTACCACTTGATTAAAATTTGTCCACACAATTGTTAATAAAGTTACAGTTCTGTGAAATAGTTAGCTTTCATAATGCTTTGTAACCAGGAATGTGACTTTAATTCCCGTAATTTTGCCACTTCTTTTTTTAATGTAGTACAGTAAAATCTGACTGAATTAGTATGGATTATCACTTTTTAGTCATCAGAGGATCCTGTCCTCCTTCCCCCTTCCATCTCCATTTTAGAGAAATAGTTTTTAGATAGGAAAGAACAAGAACACAAAAAAGAGAAAAAAAATGATAGTTTAGAAATTTCAACTGCATATTTATCAGTATCCCTATTCTTCTGGGGAAGATGTTGCTTAAAATGAGTAATCATAAACAGTCTATTCTCTTTTCACAGAAGTGGCACTGGAAACAATGACATTTACATATGCATTGAAGGTGGAAAAATAATTCAGTGGTGAATAGAATCAGATTTGGTTGCTGTAATGTAGTGTGCTATAATTTGGTTTTTGTGATGTGTGTGCCAAATCTAGGATGTCAGATTCAAAAATGGTTTACATCCAGTGGCACAAGAACCTAGAAGAATGCTAGACCAAACTTTCTTGTTCTATGTTTGACAGACTTAAACACTTGTTTTTCCTTCAGAACAAATTTGCTGCTGCTACTGTATTGAGACTTAAAATAAAACCACTGGGATCTGAGCATTTAAAAAAAAATGAAGGGCTGTTAATAATTTCCTAATTTAGTAAAGCATTACTATCATCTGGGTTATTCAGGTTCCAGTACTTCATTTGTGTATTCATAGAAAGTTTATTCAAAATCAATGGGACTTTCAACTAAATCTGTTAATTTCCAGGTATGTAGTTCATAGCGATACCATTTTGGTCCAGAAAATGATGAAACTCCCCTATTGAATTTGTAGATATTGCATTAAATTGCTCTTGACAAATAGAAGTTAACAACTGATTTCAAATAATCAACTCAAATATGAACTTAATGTATTTTTCATTATCGGAAGCTCCTGCTGTTTATTCTGTAACAAAAAAGGGAACAAAAAGACTGATGGTGCTGAAAGCCTGCTGTGTTATGATGGAAACAGTTTGTGGTTTGAAAGAAAAATAAGCTGAAAAAGAAGAATGTTTTAAATTTATATTCAAAGCATTAAAAATGATGGATAAAGTATAACGTAAATGCTACAGGAACTAAAACTGTTGTATTAGTATTGATTTAACAAAATGTCATCTAGAAAGAATAATCTGTTCGTGAAAGGACAATTATAAACATACATACATACATACATACACACAAACTATCTATCTATCTATCTATCTATCTATCTATCTATCTATCTATCTATCTATCTATCTATATATCTATATATCTATCTATCTATCTTAGTCCCTTTTTCCTCTGGATGGTACAAGTGATTCAGATAAAGAAATGATTTTTTGAAAATATACTGGCACCAGTGAAAGTAATGGCCAGGTTTGGTGAATGAACTTTGTGAAAATTTCATGTTCTTGGCACTGTTTACCTGTTGTGTCTATTCTGGCTTTATTGTATTTTTCCCTTTCAAATGTAATTGCCGTTTTTTATTTTGATCAAAATAGAAAAAGAGATTGAAGTGCCATAAATCAAAATGTTAGTTTCTTATCCTCATCTTCACAATCAAGAGTGTTATAAGAACCTTTCCTGTTTTATATAGTGTTTAAATATGTCCTTAAAGAAAGGAACTAAATTTTGCAGTACAAAGGATTAATAAGAAATACAAAGTACTGTAAAAGTTCCCGACGTATTTGGGGGGTAAAAAGTTACAGGGTTATCCCTAACACATAATAACGTGGAGGTATCTGTAAGATGAAGCTGTCTAAAGAGTGAGGATGGGAGATCTGAATATGTCATGAAGATACCAAAGATATAAAATTAGGCTTATGGAAGGCTCATTTATGATGCCTTTATATGCACGAAGATCCTAAGAGCTTTTTCTACTCATTATAAAATAGTGTGACAACTTTCTATAATCAAAGAAATAATAATTTGTCTCACAGGTCTTGGATGTAAGGCTGAAATGTTAAGTTCAGGCTGTATTGACAAAACTATTTGGGATTTGGGATTCTTTTAATCACTTTTGCATCTTAAAAGTTCTTAAAAAGTATTTGGACTGAAAGTGTAGAATTTTAGAAATAGTGTGCTTTTTAATATCTTAAAAAGCAAAGTGTCATATCCTTATTATATGATTCACTTTAGAAAATTAATTGGAAAAATACCGTTTCTTTATATTTTAGCTGTTAAATAATTTCTTATTTATAGAACAGTGAGCCATGTACTTGTTCTTAATTTGTGTAGCTCTTTTTCTTTTCCTTTCAAAGGAGAATTCCTTGATGTTCAAAATCTTTGGCAACTTGGCTCATGGACTGCCAGAGTAGAAAAAAGGAATGCTACTGGAAATGTTGTCATAGTCTGTGTAGAATTGATTAAAAATAAAAGGAGTAAAAATAGTGCTTTGGCTAATTTGCCTTGTGCATTTTCCCTTTCTCACTCTGTGTTTCCTGTGCATCTCCTGTGGAGCCTGAAACTTTTTTCCATTCTGAGACCATCTTTTTTTTTTACATCTCATTTATGGTATTTGTTTCCCTAATAGGGCCTGTGTAGTGTCCTAAGACAAAGCAATGAAATTGATGTGTTTATATAAAAAAGTACAAGTTTATTCTTCTGTCTCTCTCTTTCATTCTTTCTTCTTTTTTACTGGGGGTGTGACAAGAAAAGATTGTGGTTGAGGCCACATGTTTCTTGCTGGATTCTGTTTTTGTGAATGAAGGCAAGACTCCAGTTCTGACTGCTTCTCTTGAATAATTGTTTTAGAGATCAGCTGTCTCATTCACTGGCAGAGAGAATGACTCATACATCTTCTGCCTTGTTTGGCTGCAGGTCATTGTTACAGTGGATAGGGCTGGTTTTAATTAAATATCAACTCAACTTCTTTTGCTGTCTTCTTTTGCTTTCCCCACCACCACATACTTTTAGGGAAGGGTGATTACGTTTGAAAAAATTAAATTGTTCCATTCTGCTGTTGCTCAGTTAATCACAAAATCTTAAAGATGTTGCCTTTGCTTCTTAATATTAAAAAAAATCTGAAGCATTTAGATACATATTGAAAATGTCAATATCTTATTAGAGTGTGATGTTGTGTGTTTCTGGGTCAGTGCCATTATATCAAAAGAGCATATTTCTGAATAAATCCCAGCATTTTTTGTTATTTAAAAGTAAATAAGTGGTATTTGAAACTAAAATCTCTCCGTAGAGTTTTTTTAAACCAATACTTCGTTACCTTTACTTTCACTCAGGGAAGATTTGAAAAGTTGACAGGAGAAGGAAGCAGAATCAAAGAACAGAAATGTCTCTCTCCAAAGTGAGACAATTAATGGCATATTGCAGAATAAACTTGAAAAAGCTGTACTCGTTATTATATGGTCCCCTGTTCTTACCCCTTAAAGTGCTTCTTCTTTTTATGTTTTTTCCTAGTCTTAAGTAGTCCATTAGAATGTTTCTGCAAAGGGGATCTTTGTAGATATTTAAATATCCTGTCCCCCAAAGAATCCAAATTCAGTCATTTTTATTGATATATCCCACCTCCTGCTCTGTCACCAGATTAAAAACTACTATTCCTTTTATGAAAGGCTGACTGAATTGTAGCAGTGACAAGAAAAAAGAAATGATTGGTTTCTAAAACTGCAGTTACCACACTCTTGTTTGAAGGATTTAAGGTATATTTAAATCTCCCAAACAAGAGTTATTTTGGTATAGTATATATACCAAACTATACTATAAGGTATAGTTATACTTAGTTGACTACCTGCTGGTCTAACTTTAGTGTGGAAACCTAAATTTCTTTGCAGGGTGATATTGTGAGGTATATGACAAGTTTACCAACTTGTATATGACAAGTTTATCAACTACTGCTTTTGATTTTATTTGAAGAGTAAAGAAATCATGATGGGCTGATACTATCTAAATGAATCTTATTGAGTTTTGTATCTTGAATGTTTAGTAGTTATATTTCTTCTAATTTTTTTGTGTTTCTAATAATGAAGGATATTTTATTTCTACTTAATTGTAGCCATTGAGTGCTTGTTCAAGATAGATTGTTTACTTCAGAAGAAAACAAATATGTCAACTTAAAACTTAAAATTGCTATGTACAAGACTCAAGACATTGTAATCCCACATTTAAAATATGCTATAACTTTGCTTTTATTTTATAAAATAGCATATACTAGTTTTCTTCTTTTGGGGGAAATTTCTGTGGAAACCAGCTACAGCTGTCACTATTACACAGCAAAGAACATACAGCTGTTAAAGAGGTGGTGTGATAATGTAGTATTTAGCAAAAGTTTAAACTTTGTCTTTTCTTATTTATAAGAACAATAATAAGTATGCCACTGATCAATTTGAGAATATGGTACTAGCTCAGGTTAAAAAAATGCAGGTACATTGGAATTATATTTGCTGAAGGGTGTATGCTTTAAAACTTCTCCACTCATTTATGTGACTTATAATTTTGTTTTGCTTTGTATTTTAAAATGTCTTTATTTCAACATAGTGAAATTGAAGTTGCAGGTGACATTCTAAAGGTTAGGTTTAATCATTCAGAATAATTCTCTCCAACTGTTTAAATATGTTTACATATTTTAGCAATTAGTCTAGGAACTTTTGCATTGCTAAAAATGCAGGGCAAAAAAAATTCCTTTATTTTTGATCTGAATGCAACAACTTGTAGAGTGCTGCTGGTAAGTTTTCATTTTCTTTTTTGGCTCATGAATCAGTGAGAACAGGAGTTAAATGTTACAGCTTAATATGAAAAATCTAGCTTTTAATGTGATAAAGTCATACAAAATCTAACTCAAAGAGTTCCTGTGAAGCCAGAAAGATATGCTGACTTCCTGAAAGACAAATTCCTTAGAGGATATTAAGAACATTGAAGTTTATTATAGTAAAGGAATAATGGTTAATTGTACCTGCTATTCCACTAGATTTTAAAAGGAGAAATGTGAATTACAGTGGACAGCCTTCTATGTGAATAATGGAGAATAAATAGGAGAAATCCGTAATATATCATTAGCTTATGTTCATATTGCAGTTTCAACGGTTCATATAAATTGATAGTGCAGAGTGTGGAAATCATATTTTCATAATTAGGAGTAATTGTTACTCTAGGATAATTTTTTGCACCATGAAAAGATAAAATATTAGCAGTTCTCTCTCTGCGTATTGAAATAGAATAATTCACAGTGGTTGCATAGTTGATGTTGCTTATATGTTAATACATTTTGAGCTGAATACTATTAATGATGTCCAATTAACAGAATTATGAATAAGCATTTGTGCTTATGATGTGATCTGAAAATTTGAAACAATACCAACATTGTTTATTAGCCAAGATGCTTTTAGACAAATCTTGTTTCTAAACAACATTTTTGTCCTACAAGATAGATTGATCCTGGAATTAAAGGGAGGCTTTAGGTTGCAGTAAGTTTAAAGAAAGTAACTTTAGCGCTAGTTCTTCAATTAAGTTAAAGTTCTTTGGATCACAACTTCAGAAATACTTCAGTCACCCTCTTTCAGGTTTCGCCTTATGTGGACAATTTTACATTAACTTCTCTATAGTGATTTTAAATTAGATAGCCTGCTTAAAAAAGTACTGGCTTTACCATTTAATGCTACCATTATCCAATAAGCTTTAAATAAGGAAAAGAAATAGGAAACTATCAAAGAAGAAATACAATATGGAAGTGAAGTTAAAATTTTGTTTTTAAAAATATTTGCTAATATGTACTAGTACATGCTGTTAGCTTATAGCTAAGTTAGTTTATAAACTTATTTGCTATAAGTTAACTTATAGATGTATGCATTAATTTTATTCAGACATCCAGGTCATGCTTTCATTCTAGTAACAAATTCATAGCAGTGAAAATGTTTGGTTGATTACTAGCTTTTAAAGTGAATTCTAGTTGAAGTAATAAAATTAAAAAGAATACTTTCTAGAGAAGGAGCTCTACTGTGGATTATCTTGCTATGTCTAGGATCATTAGCTAGAAGGTAAGTTTCCCAGGGCTAAAAATGACTGAATTCCAATCAAGCGTGCACAAAGATAAACTTTTAATTATATTCAAGAATTTGGGGACATAGTATAGGAATATATTTTGTAACTATATTTTGTATTTTGGATGATATTTTACTGTATTAATGAATGAGTTCTGAATCCTATTAACTACTGTACATATCAGGGAAGAAACCTTTTATAATCTCATTCCAAATTGTAAATGTTTAACAACAAGCTCTCTTAAAGGTACGGAAACAGATTTCCAAATGTGCTTTTTTAAAAAAAGATAATTACTTCGGAGTGAAGAATATGAAATGTTTTATAACACTGATTTAGATGTGTTCTAGAATTTCATAAATTGAAAGGGAAATGTATCTTTTTTTGCCTTCCCTACTTTCTTCCTTGTTATTTTTCCTCTCAAATGTTACAGGAGTACTAAGGTAGAAGCCTGAAAAGCTCCAATGGGACTCAGCCTGCATTCTGTTTGACTCCTTGGTTGGTTACCTTAATGATATTAGCTTAATTTATTGCTACATAAATGCAATTCTACCTCCTAAATGCTGGCAAGATAAAACCATAAATCTAATGTAGGTTAACTGTTCTCTACCTAGTTTAAGCAGGAATGTATTTAGTGACTAATACATCGCCTTACTTATTGAAATAAATGTTTGGCTCTTGTGAGGTATGTCTAATATATTGGTTCTTGTACTCATTGCTGATTAATGCAACCTCAAGTGCAGAATTTCTCAGAGCATCTTCATTTGCAGTTGATTCCCATAATCATTTAATATTTTTGTTTTGTGTAAAATGGATTTTCTTCATGATTTGGCTAGTCCTAAGAGTTAGAAATATCTTCCTTCTTTTCCTAATTATTATTTCTAATAAATTATTTCTTTCATTTTCTCCCGTACATTATCTTCAGCTCAGGTACCTGATAATGATGAGCAGTTTGTACCAGACTACCAAGCGGAGAGTTGTAAGTATAGCACTTTTTAACTCTTTCTTAAAAAAAAAAAAAAAGAAAATATTTTCAGCATGTATATCTTCTCCTTTAGCCAGTAGTTAGTTAGAACAGGAGATTGTCAATCCATGATCCCAGTGTAAAAATATATAGAGAGAACCCTCCCTGAATTGCAACAACAAATTGATTGAAAAGCCAGTGTCCATCTGTCTTTCCTCCTCCCCTTTTTCCACATTTATTTAATTTTGTACATACACTGGCGAAAAAGAGTATGTTTTCCAGAATGGGAAAATAGATGAATTTTTCTAGTAAAATCAGCATAATTTGAGAGCCTAATGTCTTTCTCTATTATCTCCAGTCAGCACTGGAATCTAAAATGATACTAACAACAATAATAATGATGATAGTAATAGTAATAATAAAAATGGTGCTTAACAGGAAGTGGCACTCCAGCTAGATGGTCTAGTAATGTGCAATCAGAGGACCTTCAAAAACAATTAACTATTACTATCAGGAATAGTATGGTTTTTAAGAGAACATGGGAAGTAATAAATAGTAAAAATAATTAATTGTCATTTATAGTCTATATAAATGGCATGATGTGTTTTTGTCAGTGATTCTGGAATATGATTCTGAGAAGTATCTAGTCTCTCATCCAAATTTACAGTTACTTTGTATTCTTAAAACTAGCTACCACTATCAGTGTTTCTTTGTTTTAATTGGCAAAAAATAGATAAATAAGAAAGGGAGTAAGATGTACAGAAGGCAACTTTGAAGCAAAGCAAAACTGAGGAATATAGGAGTCAAGCAATCTGTTAGCTAACAATTGAATTTTCAAGATTGTAGTTGCTGGGTATTAGCAGGATAGCCTAATTACAGCATGTACAGTAATAATTGATTCTTACATAGGATTTCATTTTGGTTTTTGTGCTGCAAATACAACCACTAAATTTAATGCTAATTCAACATTTTTTCTCCACTTTTATAACTGTTCTCATTTTTATGAAAGGAAATAGCTTTTGATTCTCTCCTACCGAAAGAATAATAATAATATAGGAGTTAAATTGTCAGGTGGAGAGTGCCATTCATGCATTTACCTCGCGAAGTGACCAAAGATATGTATGAATGTCTTTCATTATCCATCCTGTTCTTCAACAATCAGTAGCCTTCCTACATTTTAATTAAAACTTAAAGGCAAAACATAAAGTAAAGCTCCTCCCATGGGGCTTTTTTAGAGTAGGAAGCAGAGGAGTCAAGAAAGTTGTCACTTCACAGGAGTAAAGTAAACTCAGAAAGACTACCCAACTAATTTTAAATCACACTAAGCCAGAAATAGAAAGTGGAAGATGGTAAATATAGGCTAAAAAAACAGAATAGTATGTGGCTATAAAAAGCACTCCTTAAAATGTGCTCGGATTTGTGTTAAGATTCGTGTGCTGTTTATTTCAAAGAACACCTTAATGGAAAGATTTTATGGTTGACGAATATCTCTTCATTTGATCCACCTCATTGTTTGCTAATAGCTAATTTATTTGCAAGAGTCTCCAGTGATGAATTTAAGGGAACAAAGCAAAGGGCAAACCTGTTATGCAATAGTGTGCATTCCTCATGTACATAAATTGGATATATGAACTGGCTTATCAATCACTTATTGCTTTTCAGGACATTTATGCATTTATTCAGCAATAATTTTTTTTTCATTTCTCTATGTTCTTGTAACCTCAGAACAGGGAAAATCTTCTGTCAATTAATAGATCCTCTTTAATGCACCATGGCTATTCTTGTATTCTTAAAAAATATTGGTAGTTACTATTCATGTCTTCCCAAATAAGTTTATTTGTTCTTGTTTTTTCATTCTTGGAGCTCATGGTTATTAAACTTGTTTCTTGGACTTTTGATCCAGTTACACTGTAGATATTCTAGTGAACTTGGTGTAAATCGTCAACACTGGAAACACTATATTGTTGATTAATGCACTTGAAAGGCACACTACACCTTTGAGAAATATGTGCAGTTTACTTTTTTTATCTTCCTGCTGTTATTTTTATAAATATTTCAAGGTGGCAAACTTACTTAATCATTCTTCCTCTTCCTATTTCCCCCACAACAACCCTGTGAGGTGGGTTGGGCTGAAAGAGAGGGAGTGGTCCAAGATCACTCAGATGGTTTTCATGCCTGAGGTGAGACTAGAATTCTCACTAGCCCAGTAGGTGAAACCACTAGACCAAACTGGCTAGGGAAAGGAAGAATCAGCATGGTGGAGAGCATAATGTCTTGGAAATCTGGTAAGATCATTCTCTTCAATGAAATATTGTGTTACTACTAATAATGTTATCTGAATTTAAAATTCATTTTTAATTTTTTTTTAAAATGGCTATCTGCCATGATTGTCCTATTTGAAGAAAGGCAAGGCACCATCCATTGACATTAGCATCACAATAAATCTATCATCCATTATTATTTGTTTCACTTCAAAAGACATCCAATAATTTCAAATGGTCCTTTAGTGTTATTATAACATGATATTTTCTCCAGATCTTCCATATGTTCTTCACACTGTAATTTTAATTCTTTTCTTTTAATATTCATCATTGGTTAAATACTGAAAAAATATCCATAATTATGGAATAGTTTATTCTCCTGCAATTGATGTGAAAGCTTAAATTAATTACTATGGTTTCCTTCTCAAAATCAAGTTCCTTGGCAAACATTTCCTATTTTAACAGGCTATAAGATTAACTTTTTTCAGTTTCTTTCTTAAGTTGTAAATTGAAAAAAACTCTTTCAAATGACGTTAATTAATGTTCTTCAGTGAGAAAGATGGGCAGTTTCTAAGTGTGATAAATAAACCTAATTTTAATAATAGTGTTGAAAAAATGATATGACATAAGTAAAGGTGAAATATTAACTTTAAAGCATGATTAACTTACTTATTATATTTAAAAAAGAACTGATGCATGATTTTATTAGAGACTATATTTGCAAATAAAATGCTTTCATTATCACTTCATTTATTTTATAAGACTGAATTTAAAACAGATTCACACATGGACCACCAATGTGGATTTCACATAATTTTATGTTTTGATCATAGATAAAAATATTTCAAATTTGGAACCATTATCTTCAATTAAGCAGATCACTGTGCTAAGCGCAAAACCAATTTGAGATAATCAAACCTATCCTACTGAGGAATGCAAAGCTTTATCAACATTTTATTTTACAATTGACACAAAAATAAGTCAATGATTCTTATAGAAGGGCCGCATATTCTTTGTGTAAAATCCTGTCAAATATGGTCAGGTTTTCTTCAGTGAACCTTAGCCCTTTCAGACATTAATGTATTAGTGATAGAGCTAAAGATTATCTGTTCAGATAAATAGTCTTCTGTGTATGTACAGATGGATCTATATACAATTGCTGTGCTGTATCTACAGAGACTTAAGCAAAATTAAAATTCTATCAATCATCTATAAAAGGTTTGAGATATTTTAATCCAAATATTTTATTCCTGTAGCAAGTGGGCTTGCCTATTTAACCTTTTGAAGTTGGTTCTCAGACAGACACTAACACAATTTTGGAATTGTCTGCTTGATATTTTCTGATTATCGTTGCAACTCAAATCTCTAAATACAATTTATATAATATAATTGAACAATATTATTTTTCCTTGTTCTTCCTATTTAAAGAGCCAGAATATTTCTATTTGTTGGAAAATTAATTCAGCAATAGAAACAAAATTATATAGATTGTGCAGTGAACTCTATAAAATATTGCTTGGAATGAAAGTTTTAAATATGTGTAAGCAGAAATTTAGAGAGTTTTGTCAGTGTATATGGTGTGTGTATATATGTGTGTATATATATATATATGTGTGTGTGTGTGTGTGTGTGTGTGTGTGTGTGTGTATATATCATATTTGTTTTTCTTAACTTTTCAGGGTACTTACATGTATGCCTGTTCAGCTTTCTTCGGGCTATTATCCCACGTCATTGTAGTTGTGCTGTTAAAGTTGTAGCATCGTTTCGGCAGAATCTCATCTGCCATCATCAGGCTTCTGTATGAGTTCGTCTGTGAGAGTTCATGTATTCTCTCAATACAGAAGCCTGATGATGGCAGATGAGATTCTGCCGAAACGTTGCTACAATATATAATAATATATATTACATGTATATATTTGTTTTTTTTATTTTTTTAAGCTCTCGCGGGTACTTACATTTGTGCTGTTTAGCTTCCTTCGGTATTATCCCACGTCTATTTGTAGTTCTGTTAAAGTTGTAGCAACGTTTCAGCAGAATCTCATCTGCTATCATCAAGGCTTCTGTATGGAACACTTTCCATACAGAAGCCTGATGATAGCAGATGAGATTCTGCTGAAACGTTGCTAACAACTTTAACAGAACTACAATTGACGTGGGATAATACCCGAAGGAAGCTAAACAGCACATATGTATATATGTATATGTATATATGTATATATGTATATATGTATATATGTATATATATGTATGTATATTATATATATATATATATATATATATATATATATATATATATGTTTTTTTTAAAGTTTTCGCGGGTGTGTGCTGTTCATGTGTGCTGTTCAGCTTCCTTCAGGTATTATCCCATGTCATTGTAGTGCTATATATATATGTGTGTGTGTGTGTGTGTGTGTATTTACAAGTATTTGTGTATACAAGCATGCACAAATTGCTTGCATGCATATATACTGTACATGTTTAAAGGGTGAAATGGAAAGACAACAAGTTATGGTTTACACAATTTTCTTTTCTTTGGTTACTAACCAGTTCTGATTCTATTTTGATGACTAGTTTTCAACACTGATAGGTGAAGGAGAAAAACAGCCAAGCTTAATTTGGATTAATTACAGACCTTTGTAGAATGAAGTTACGTGAGTTTCCTTAAATCCCAAAAACAAAGAATGTCTAGTGGGTTATTTTATCTTTAATTGTACTGAGATTATTTTTAAATATGGTAATTTGCATCATTGAAAAGAAGGCTCTGTAGCAGGATACTCATGAAAAAATGGCCTTCTTCTCATACTTTGCCTTAAAAGATGCAAAAATATTTTGTAATGAAGTCTTCTGATGTTTGAAATGACTACTGCCAAGAATTCTGGAATTGGCCAAAATATTCCAGCAAGATTTTCTATGTTTCATTACAAAGGACTTACCTGGGCTCTTGCTCTTTACATGTTCTGATTTTAATGTAGTCAGAAGCATGAATTGTATGCCAGTAGCTCCTTTTGACAAATATCTTGACAATAAATTGTAAGACTTCCCTTTGTTATATACACTGCTCAAAAAAAATAAAGGGAACACAAAAACAAGAAATCCTAAATCTGAATGAATGAAATATTCTTATTAAATACTTTGTTTATTACATAGTTGAATGTACTAACAGCAAAATCACACAAAAATTATCAATAGAAATTATATTTAGCAACCCATGGAGGTCTGGATTTGGAGTTACACTCAAAATTAAAGTGGAAAAAAACACTATAGGCTGATCCA
>BHFT01022247.1:0-44140 GCA_004320025.1 Laticauda laticaudata
ATACTCCAGACATCCTAAATATCCGAGATACGTCCCATATACAAATGTTTTGTCCATTTTAATGCTTTATATATGAGCTGCATCCGCTTTCATCCTTTCTATGTCAGTGCTACTAACGCTGTGTGGATGTTCTGCGTACCTTTCACTTCCTCCCTCTTTCCGCTTTCCACTGGAGCGGATGTGAGTTGCACTGATGCCCAGAGGATGCCGAGAGGATACAGTGGATGTGTAATGGATGACAACGAACGTAGAACATTTGTTGCCTGTATGTGTCGCGGATTTAGATCGTACGCGGTGGAAAGTTCATCCGCTCAAAAAGTTTTCTGCAGCTCAAAACTTTTTGAGTGGATGAAATAGCAGTAAACGGATGTTTGACAGATAGAGCGTATGAAAGACGTATGCAGTGAGTACACAACGGATGCATCGTATTTTCCAATGGATGGAAAGCTTTTTTGTCCATTTTACATCCTCCTTGCATCCGTCGGTGCAGTGTGACATGGGCTTTAGGGTGATATATAAACTCATACTAAATTTTGACAAGGGGAAATTTAAAAATGGATGATAAAATGGATGCAGAACTTTAGAAAAACAGTCACAACACAATGATGAGAGGAACTATAGATCAAATCTGTAACATTTAAAATTCAATCCAAGTTATAATCTTAAACAAAATTAGGGTAAAATGTTTCACAGATGGTAGACAATAATTAGACAATAAATTATTCGGCAATAATTTCCAAAATAGAAATATCATACAGTAAGAAATGTTGGAAATGCCATGAAATAGAAGGAATATTTTACCACATGTAGTACATATACAGAAAACTTTAAAGTATTGAAAAAATATGCATAGCACTATTTGGAGAGTTTTAGAAATTAAATCTGAAATGAAATCACATTTTTACTACGTGTAATTCCAGAATATATTTCTATAACAAGAAACACCATATTTTATTGAGATAAACGCTCATGGCTGTGAAAATAATCTTTTCCCAATATTGTAGGAAAAATACAATGCTGATATCTGACTGGGAACTTAAACTTGAAGAACATGCAGTTATGGCAAAACTAACAGAAATATCCAAAAAGAAACTTAACCAAACTTAAATAAAGAAGTTTTTTTTTTCCATATACACACAATGCATCATCCAGCAAGGTAGATACAATCACAATCGGGTTTTTAATGAAATCTGTTTGTAAATATTGCAAATTGGTTGTAATATAAAGAAGAAGCAGAACTCAAATATTTAACACCCTTTCTCCTTTTTTTGTGTACAATTATAAACAATAATAAATAGCAATATAGTGAAGACCTCATTAAGTTCAAATGAAAATCTTTTTTATATTCTAAGACAATTTAATACATTTTGCAACTGTCTGTCAATGGCACACTCAACTTTAATTGCATAATTCAAGCAACAAGCAGAAGACCAGCTGAGTGCATCCACGAACATCATCTAGTAGTCAGTAGACTTAATTTCACAACATATTGGGCAGCCTTAATTGTAGTTTCAATTGGGAAACTGTGAATTGGGAAACCTAGTCCAAGCCAAGTTCAAAAACACTAGAGAATTCCTGGAAGCCTGGCACTCTGACTAATTGACCATCAACAGGCACATAGACACTAATAACATTATAAAGAGGCAATTAAAGAGCTGAAAAGAAAACAAAAAGACCAAAACACCTAATCAACAATACTCAACATCCTGATCAGCAAGATTAATACCAAGATTAACAGCAGACCAACAATCAAGAAGCAAACTATACCCCAGTAAAAGTACTGCCATGCAAGCTAACAGTAAGCAATAACTAACAAGGAACTATACCAACACTGACGGGGTAAGATACCAAACATAAAATGAGATGCCATACCTCCTTGTAAATTTGTCATAGAGACATTAAAGAAGCTCAGACACTCAAAGAAACATTATTTTTAGTGAAGATTATTTTAACTGAACCTGGGAACAGTTAACTTAGTTTCATAAGGAATACACATAAGGGAGGCTGCTGAGCTGACAAAGCAAGGCAGAGTCTTAAAATAGATTTGATGCATAGATTAAAGACACAGCAAACAGATTTGATGCATAGATTAAAGACATAAACCTTACTAGCACTGATGATGTTATCTAGTTTGATAATGAAACATTTGCAAGAGAACAACTGAACTCAGAGAGCACCAAGGATCCCACAATTAATCATTGAGCTACAAATGCTTTGTTTATAATATATTACTTTCATCTTCTAATTCAATTAAAAAATTACTTCAAATATATATAAGGAGTTCTGGTGATAACTTTAGAAGATATGATAACTAGGAGTCTAAAATATATCTGGACAGTGCTGATTATTGGAGGTTTGTTTTATTCATTTATGGAATTTATAAACACAGAACCATATAGCCAGCCTGAAAAAGAAAAAGATTATGAGTCAATATCTTTAACCTTTTCCATAACTCTAAATAGACAGTCTTTAGAACAGTGGGGCATATATATACATATTAAACCCATGTGACAAGAATGTACAGTATATTAATTCTATTGGAGAACAAGAGTTTCATTTACATAGCTTATTTTAAATCTCAAACCATGGTTTCCTTCCTGTTAATACAGAAATAGGCAGGAGAAAATGGAAGAGTTAGAGCTAAGCTTATCTAGCTAGAAATAATTTTTATCAGAAGTATTGCTAAAACCAGAAGTAGATTTTTTTTGTCTGAATAATAAAGAAAAAAGTGTCAAGAAATGTTTTGTATTGCTTTTTTAACCAACTCTTAAGAAATCACACACACACACAAACCAAAAACATCTGTGATACTGGTCTTCAAAATCGGACTTAATTCTTTACATTTTCCAAAAAGAAACAGTTGAAATTGTTTCCACAGATAATCAGATTTCCATTTCACATTTGAAAATGTTCTCCACAAGTGCAAATAATAGAACTGTTTGCATTCTGAACATGATTCAAAAGCATTTTGGATCTTGCACAAGCAGAACACCCTTCTGTTGTTTATTAAAATGGTGAAAGGGAGGCTGGGGCCAAGAATATCTTGGACCAGCTTTGACTTCTAAGCTATTTCCAGCCCTTTTTTGAAACAGCAATCAAATGACTCACACCCTGATCATGGCCAGACTCCACTACTATAATGTGCTGCCTTTGAAAAGGAAGTTGGTGCAGAAAGAGACAACAGATATGTTGATAGTGAGAGCTATTTCAGTAGCATCAAACTTATCTTTTGAGAACTGCACCCATTATCAGTAAGTGTCTATGTGCAAATTATAGGATTGGGGATAGCCTATAAAGTGCATTTTAATAAGTAGATGGAAGGATAGATGAATAATTCAAAATAGTATAATTTTCAATTTCATCATTAGGATTCAATTTCTAAAGAATAAATTAAACCCAGCTAATCAAATTCATATTGTTCAGTGTTGTATCTTCATTATAAAGCATACTTACGACCACAATTGAGCCCAAAATGTCTTTGTTAAAAGAAACATTTTGTTAAATTCCTGGGTGGGAAACATTTGTTAAAGCCCCTGTCACACAGCACCAATGGATGGAAAGAGGATGTAAAACAGAGAGAAACACTTGCCATCCAGCCATTGGTTAAACGCGATCCATTCCATTCTGTACTCACTGCGTCCGTTTTATATCCTCTTTATCCGTCCCAGCATCCATCAACTGAGATTCCATCCGCTCAAAAAGTTTTGAGCTGCTCAAAACTTTTTGATCGAAAATGTAATCCAACGCATCCGTTCTGCGATCTGCAACGCATACGGGGAACATCCGTTCTACATCCGTCGTCATCCGTTACACATCCGCTATATCCGCAAGGCACCGCTATGCATCCGCGCAACTCGCATCCGCTCCAGCGGAAAAAACGGACACAGGGAGGAAGTGAAACGGACCACGAACGGACACGCAGATTAGTAGCACGGACGGAGAAAGGATGAAAGCGATGCAGCTCACATACAAAGCATTAAAACGGAAAAAACATTTGCAGAGGGGATGTATCTCGATATTAGGATGTCTGCAGGATGACTAAGGATGCAAAAGACACCGAGCGGAAACCTATATTTCCATAAAAAGGGGGAGGCAACTCACCTGGATCTCACTTTCAGTCCAGCAGCCTGCGGTGCAGACCTCTTCAGCTTCATCTGGCTCTTGCTCTTCCACAGCATCCAGTCATCTCCACCATGGATCATCACACACTCCTTTTGGTAGCCACCATCGTTCTACAAAGTGCGAAGGCATCTACAGGCTCTTTCATCTGTTCTACGCGAAGAAAAGGAGGCATCCAAGAAGTGTCTGGGTCATGAAGATGGATCGCCAGAAGAGCAGAGTACAGACTGTTATAACAAGCTGATGGTGGAGCTGAGGAACAAAGAGCACTCGGGCATTCCAGAACTTCATGAGATGCACCAGCCATGTTTGATGAAGTTGTGGAGCGGCTGAACCCAGGTTGACCAAGGCAACAGCAACTTCTGGCCCAGCCTGGACCCTGGGCTCAAGGTGGCACTGACTCTGCGCCACCTGGCCTCAGGGACCACCTACAGAGCATGCAGTATGCCTGGAGGGTGCCACACAACACCATCAGCATTGTGGTCAGAAAAGTGGTGCAGGCCATCGTTGAAGAATACCTGGAGGAGCTCCTCCAGGGCCCTCCACTGAAGAAGAATGGAAGAAAGTTGCAAAGCAGTGGTATCAGAAAGTGGAACTTCCCCCACACCGTTGGAGCCATAGATGGGAAGCACATGGCCTGCAAAGCTCCAGCCAAGTCAGGGTCCACTTATCACAACTACAAGGGCTTCTACAGCATCATCCTCTTTGCCATGGTCGATGCTGACTACAAGTTCATGTACATCGATGCTTCAGGCAAACAGGTCAGCTTCAGATGCCAGGTAACAATGCCAGTCACCTCAAGGAGGGGCTGGAACGCAACCTCATCATGGGCTTCCCAGATCCAGACTCCCTGCCCAACGACACACAAGATGTGCCCTACTTCATCGTGGGGATGACACCTTCTCCCTCAGAACCTACCTAACTGAAGCCCTACACCTCCAGATGCCTCACCCATGAATAGAGATCTTCAACTACAGGCTGTCCAGGGCAAGGCGGGTGTGGGAGAATGCCTTTGGCAACCTGGCCAACAGGTTCCGGGTACTTCTCACCACCATGCAGCATCGCCCAGAGACCGTGAGGAGGATGGTGGAAGCTTGCTGCATCCTGCACAATCTCATGCGCCACCCGCTACCCAGTGTTGCAGAACAGGCTCGTGGACCTCCAACAAGGCAATGGGGACATGGAGCCTGGTGAATGGAGGCAAGAGCGAACCTGATAAGACACTGAGGATGTGCAAGGCCCCAACAGACCTCACGTGAAGGAAGAAGCAGCGCAACCTCCTGAAACACTGGTGCAACCTCCCCAGCTGGAGCGGTGAGGGCAAGACAGGATGGTAAGCCTTAATGGATGCCTTCCTTGAGCCTGTCCTTATAACACTGATGAGATTGTGCCATGTATGTTGAGTGGCCCTTCAATGAAACAGGGCATTTAATAAAGAGTATGGTTATTTTGAATGTGTGGCTCAATGATTACCATTGTTATTGATAATGAAGGGGCCAAAGGTGTGGCACTTGGAGGGTGGATCTATAGTGCCACATGCTTGCCACTGGGGGAGGGTTTTTTTTTTTAATGTTTTTTAATCCTACCCAACTCTTAACCCATCCACAGGTATCCTGCCCATTCCACAGTATTACCATCCCACAGGGCCTATCCCTGGCCATCCCACAGCTATTACCCACCACAGGTATCCCTGCCCATTCCCACTGCTATCTTAACCACCCCACAGCATTGCAAGGCTTTAAACCATTTCTAAAAGTTTTCACCAAGACTTTAGTCACTAAAATAAATGAAGCAAGTGTGTGGAAGCAAAGATAATCTTATATATAACAACGCTGTAAAAGAAAAATGACCCCAAGTGTCATAAGCAAAAGATAAAGTCAAACAGGTAGCCACCCAATCTTCTGGCACTCTTCTGTGGCCACTCTTGAGGCCTGTGCCCAGTCTCAGGGGTGAAGGGTCCAGGTTGCTGTTGGAGGCTGGCTGCTGCTTGGGTGCTGGTCTGAGGCATCATTGGGTGCCTGGCCCCGAGCAACACAAACAGGGGACGGTGTCGTTGAAGGAAGCTCTCAAGAGCTGGCTCAGTCCTGTTGATGTGAGAGCCCCTTCCTCCAGGACATGGGGTGTCAAGCCCCAATACGATGACAGAATGTTCTGTCAAGCTTGGCTGTGGGGTGGAGCAGAGGAGCAGCTGTAGTGGGGATGTCTGGTCTGCAAGCTTGAGCAAGGTGAGGAAGTGGGGTGGGCATCTGTGGCGATGGGTGGCATCGGTGGGTATGTGCGGTGGCATCGGTGGCTCAGTGCATCGTGTGGCACATTGGCATACGATGTACCCTGTGGCCTGCGACTGGGAAGGGCTGCCTGTGCTGCTGGAGCTCCTGGTAGCCAAGCCTTGGTAAGGGTGAGGGCTGTGGAAAGCTTGGAAGGATGTGACTCACCTGGGGTGGGAGCAGGCCTGGACTGGATGGGAGCAGGTTCAGTGCTGGGTCTGGAGGGTTGTGAAGACGACCAGTGATCCTGTCCTTTATCACCTGGTACCTGTGATTTGGGACATGTCCATGAGGGTCTTGGTTGACATAGTTGAGGAAGGCTTGCGGTTGGAGGGATGGACATCGGTGTTGTACTAGCTGAGAGAGGAGATTATGCTGCTTCTCATGGTGTCCCTGATCTCCAGCAGGACAGTGTGGCTCTGCCGCCTCGGTCTGCCTCTCTGCCTGCTTTCTATGGAGGTGGAGCTGGGGGTGGATGTGGGTTGGTCTCTGGTGGAAGTGCCCTCTCCTTGCTCCCACTGCATCAGGGGGTCCTCCACATGCTCCGCCACGAGTAGTGCAAGCTGTCGGGGGGTCTCCATCGTGGCACGCTCCACAGATACCTGCCTGGACACAGGAGACTGACTCTTGGCCAGAAAAGAGGACTGGCTCTCTGCGGGCTGCCTGAGAGAGAGGGTTGTCAGAGGGCTGCTCCTCGGTGGCGGATCTCACCCCCCAAAGAAGCTGCAATTGGCCATCACGTAGGTTCTCTCGGTCCGTCAGCTTGACCGTGCCTGGCCCAGATTTCTTGAGGTGCAGCTTCCTGTACCAGGTGTGCATGTGCTTCCACCAGCCGAGGAGCACCTCCGAAGTGTAGCCCAGGCTCTCCCGCCTTCTCTCTCAAGCAGCCTGCTTCCTTTTGGTGTCTCTATAGAGCCTGTGTCCCTTCTTGCCAAAGATACTCGTTCTGCCCTCAGCCATTCAGCACCTCATCCTCATGTTCCTCTTCAATGGAGTATTGCCTCCTCTTCCCGTTCACGCGTATGCCTCTTCCTCCCTCTGGCAGGCCCATCTCGGCCCTCATCAGAGCGGCTTCGAGGTTTGTAGGGCTGCTCCTCCACACCACCACCACCAGCAGCAGCAACAACAACAGTAGCAGGCAAAGCAGGACCCAGCAGAAACCACCACCACCAGCAGCAGCAGCAGCACCAGCAGCACCAGCAGGACCATGAGCACCACGCAGGACCAGGAGCACCAGCACCAGCAGGACCAGCAGGACCAGGAGCAGCACCAGCAGAATAAGCACCAGCAGAAGCACCACGAGACCACAGCAGAGCACCAGCAGAGTAAGCCCAGCAGAAGCACCAGCACCAGGCAGCGCCAGCAGAAGCTCCAGCACCAGAAGATTCAGCCGAGCAGCAGAAGCCCCAGCAGAAGCAGAGTCAGGGCCAGGGGGTGGGAGGGTGGCCTGTCCTCTTGCCAGGAGCTGGCAGCAGGATGGCAGAGGCTTCCTCTTCTTCCCCATGGTTGTTGGCTTGGCTGGAGCTGTGTCTGGCAGCAGGTCTTCCTCTGAATGGTGACCTGCTTGCGAGCTGCTTCCCTTTATATCCGCAGGGCTGACACAATGCATCCTCCCCACATGCGCAGTGAATGCTTTGCATCCGCTAGGCATCTGCTAGGCATCCGCTAGGCTTCCGCTCTGCATCCGCTTCATCCGCTTGGCATCCGCTCTGCATCCGTTCCTTCCGCTGCGCGTCTGCTTCGCTGTGCTCCCCCGGAAGCCATGCGGATGTGCATCCGCTCCCATCTGCTTCCATCCCCTAGGCTTCCGTGGAGCATCCCACTTTCCATCCTGGCTACGTCCTCCCCCCATCCATTCCTTTCCATTGTTGTCCGCTCTGGTTTATGCAAATTTGTGGCACTTTTGGAGGCGATAACAACGGAACATTTTCTCGTCCGCTGTGTCCTTTTTACAAACGTTTTGCATCCGTCGGCCAATGTGACAGGCCTTTAAGTGATATTTGTTCCTTTTTATGACCTTTCTTGCCACAGCTGTTAAATGAATCACTGCAGTTGATAAGTTAATAGCTTGGTTGTTAAGTGAATCTGGTTTCCCCCTTGACTTTGCTTGTCAGAAGGTTGCAAAAGCTGATCACATGCCCCTGGGACACAGCAAAGGCCATAAGCATAAACCAGTTTCCTTGCATCTGAATTTTGATCACATGACCATAAAAATGCTGCAAAGGTTGTAACTGTGAAAAACAGTCATAAGCCCTTTTTTTCAATATCGTTGTGACTTTGAACGGCCACTAAATGAACTGTTGTAAGACAAGGACTACCTGTATTTGAAGGCTAAGAATTGATTAAGTTCATTAAGATTGAAAGATTCCAGACTTGGGAGAGATAAGTTAACAAAAAACATTAACATTTTTAATTTTTAACATCTTTAACTGATTCCAAAAACCTGCTTTACCACATTAATAATAGGTAACCAATCCGATTGCAGTCCAAATAAGAAAACTACATCTATTCATTATCTTTGATTATACTTATTGAACTGTTAATTAAATATAAAAATCCATAGATGTTGTACAGGAATATAAGAAGTATAATAATTCATAATTCATTTTAAAGTACACCATGTGTACTTAAATGATAAGCCATATCAACTTTATATATTTATTCCAAAAGTTAAATCAGATCTTATGTAAATCAAGTAATATATTTCATCTACTTTAAATAATTACATGGTACAAAGGGTAAGGGATCTTGTTCTGGGTTTATAATGATTTTCAAATTATGGGTAACCTACACTGGTATTTATGGACACAAAAGTGTTTCTAATATAGGTTGTGTTTCAGAGCCTTTGGGCAAGCCAATTATCTAATCATATATTTTACCCTTCTTATTATTAACTGATAATCAATAGTAGATTGATTTGGGTGCTTGTTATTGGGAATGTCAGGCTAAACATAATGGCATTCTGGGAATTTTAGGCCTGATAATTAACTCCAATTAATCAATCAGACAAACTATCTCTAAAGAACAGATATTTGCTCAATGGCTTATCTGACTCTCAGCTATTTTAGTGACTATACAAAAATAATTTTGTTGCTTATCTTAAAATTGCTGTTCAGGTGATCATCCTATTGCAAATATGACCTCCATTTATCAGTCATCTGTAGTTCTTAATGAATGCATTAGTACAATGCCATTACTGACATTCACATTAAGTGAGCTTGTTCTTTCTGGTTCTGAACTTTCTCTGTAGGTGCCATAAATAGTTGATTCTATAGATTGTTGGTATCCCTCAGATTCTTTCATTTAAAAGTATAGTTTCTTTCACAAAATGTTAGTAGACAAATCAATTGTTTCAAATTTGAAGACTATAGCCTCAAAAAAGCTGAAGAATCAGAGCTCTGGCATTCTGCCTAAACCTCTTCAAAGGTTATCATTAAATTCTAATTATTCATGTAACACCAGAGATTTATGATTTGAAAGGGGAGTGATCCTATAGTAGTTAATGTATTGTTTTTTAATTTATGTCCATTTTAGTTGTATCATATTTCAATTTATCTTGGTGGCTCTTCCCTAGGGCTCTTACTCTCATTTTAAAGAATAGTTCCCAATGCATCACTCACAAACATCAAGGTTCCTGGATTCAGCTTCTGCAAATAATAGTCTAGCAAAGCAAACCATGAAATCAATTTAACATGGCTGCTTTTCTGAAAATCAGAAAGCAGGAGTTTCTGACTTAAAAAAGAAAGTTGCAATTTCCTGAACTAAAAAAATAAAGTAGATTAGTCAGATACAATTTTGTTCTGTTCTCCATTTTCTAGAGTTATTTTTAAATGAAATGTTATTCCCATGCTAGCAAATTAAGTCACCCGTTAATTATTTTTGAATTAGTGTGAATCAAATGATAATATATTTATTACATTAATAAATCAGGAACATTATAATTATTGCAAATAACAACACTATAATTATATGGTGATTTGGAACACATATCTATCTGTGCCAGAGAGAGTAGTAAGCAGCAGATATAACTAAACATAAAACAAAATGTGGAATATTGAAAACAAAGCTATGGAACATGTTTTGTTAAAGTTGTAACTTTTTTTTCATTCATTTATACTACTGCGATCACATGAAAAACATCTAAAGAGAGATTGATGCACTAACATATTTATGTCCCACTTTTTTGAAGTATAATTTAAACAATGAAATCAGTTTTTAGTGGCCTTGGCATGTTTCCACAACAACTTTAGAAGTCTGCCAATGATTCATGGCTTTCAATTTTAATTATAATTTGCTTAAATGTAGGATGGAAATGAAATATAGATAAAATAACTATTTTTTTTAAATATGCTCCCATCCTTGGAAAACTGTCAAGTAAAAGGTAAAAGAGATTGATTGATGAAACCTATATAACCACTTGTCTCACATAATGATCCTAGGCAGCTCCCACAACAAATAATTATAAGCAGAAAAACAAATCAATTTTTCCCACCTGGTCCCGGACTAAGCAGAATGTAACCTCCTGATTAAACTCCCTTCCTAACCCATCATTGTGTGGGGGACAGTAGTGGTATTCTACAGGTTTGGCCCAGTTTGGCTGAATCGGTAGTAAAAAATGTTACCATTTGGCCAAACTGGTAGTAAAAAAAACACTTTTTCTTTTTTCTTTTTCCTCCCAATGATCAGCTGTTCCAACGATCAGCTGTGCCGGGATCCACCTGACTGTCTTACTGCTTCATCCAGGAGGCTTCCCTGAGGCCCAGGAGGCAAAAAAATGGAGCATGGGAGGGGATGCTGCAAAAAAAACAAAACAAAAGAAGCCACATCCACCAGTCATGTGGCCAACCTAGCCACGCCCACAGATCTAGTAGTAAAAATATTTGCATCCCACCCCTGGTGTGGAGAGCCACATCTTCAAGATATTTCCTCAAATGTCAGATAGAATATTATAAAGGGCTGGGGGAACTACAGATTGACCAATGTCCCACTAAATGACAGCATTTAAGAGAGGAGACCTGGAATCTGTCCATCATATTGACTGAGTGGGACAGGTAAATAGCTTCACATTGGGGAAGTCCTACAAATAACTCGACCATATGTCACATAAGACTTCAAAGGAGGTAATCAACACCTTGATTTCTATCCAGAAAACAACTGGGAGTTAGTGCAGCTCATGTAGCAGTAGTGTAATTGAATGAATAGTGGACCATGCAGAATTACATATGAAGTTGAATTCTGACCAGTTGTAGCTTCAAGGTAGATCCATGTAGAGCACATTGCTAGGAGGTGATTAATGCATGAAAGACCACAAGGAAGGCCTCTGGTACAGAATGGGTGCAAAAGACAGACAAAATGAATTTATGCAAAGACCCATCCAGCCAGGGCTACCATGGGCTCTTGCTAGGTTGAGTCACAGCTAGTTTTTCCCCATCTAGACCTTTAAAGCTTCCAAATACTGAGCAAGCACTGCCCATTCAGATGCTCTAACAGAGATTGATAAAAACTTAGGTAACCCCCACAAACATAAATTTGGCCAGGATCTCCATCTTGGAAGAAAACTGAATATATATTCTGTTCCTCTTTTTCCTCATAAGTCGGTTCAGCATAGTAATCACCTTTCAGAAAACTACTGATATTTTCACTTTTTTTCTCAAGCAAATTGATCCAGCAGTTATTTCACAGGAATTATTCCCCCCGCCCCTAAAAAATATTTGCAGACTAGCTGGGTTTCAAAGTAAGACATGCCTCATTAATTTTGTTCCTTTCTTCTCATGAGATTAAAAGTGTTCCTTTCTTGAACTGTTAGGGTCACAAGCCCAGACCTGATCTATGTAGATTTCAGCCTTTGCTGGTTGGCATTTATATGCTCACCTCAGCCTAGAGAGAGAAAGAGCCAAGAACTAGCATGAGCTGAAGAAAACTGTGGCTACTACTGGCTGAAGAGGCTTATCAAAATGTACTTTTTTAAAACACACACACATTATTGTCAGGGTGTAGCAGCTGATGTCTAACCCATCTGGAGGACACGAGATCAGAAAAGGCTGTTTAGGAACAATATGTGTGTGCTAGGGGAAGTTGATGGCATTTCTGGAAGCCTTACCAACATCACAAGATAACCATCTTTGAAACTATGCAACACTCAGTCATCTTGTGAAAGGTCTTTATGGTCACACCTGAATGACTGTATCAGAGTGCAATATGGTTGACAAAAATGGATACTGGCATATCATTTGTTATCTGATGACTGAGTCCTTCACGAATAAGACCACTGAGAGGCTACCTGTACAAGTCAAGGAAAGTTATTGTTGGTTGGCTATTCCTGTCTTTGTTTCCCTTTCAATAAAATTATCTAAAACATGGAAAAATAAATAATCGTTTTATTTAATGTGTGGGGAAGTAGGGTCCGAGTGCAGATGGGTGCTTTAAATATTTTTAATATCAAACCAATCACTTTGCACATAGATCAAGGAATGCTAAATCTTTTTCCAAGGTCTTGAAATGGGTAGTTAAGGTTGAGTCCTAGATTTGTGGAATCACAAGAATAAAAGCTCATAGTATAGAATCCATGTTAAACATAATGTATAATGCTGAAGTTTATACATTTGCCCTCCAAATGTTTTAATTTATTTTTATGGGTTTTGTATATGTTATTATCAGGCTATAATTGTCAATTTCATGCTTTCTACCTTCTGTCACAATAACCTTGAAAAACCATTGGCTTAAAGTCTGATAATGATTAGCTTAATCCTTTATGCTATAGAATAAGTAATGAATAATGGTCTTATTAAGAAACAGACATAAACCTCAGCTTCACAAACAACATATCAATATAATGTACTCTCATGAGGAGTCCTAGCCATGAAAAAGTCAATATATTCTCAGTATTTTTTAAACAACAGAATACTTTGGTGCAAAAAAAATAGTTTCATAATGTATACATTAAATTCCTGATCCTGTCAATGTAAAAATATCTCTTGAAGAGATCCTTTCAGTTTTTCCTTATGTCATCCAAACGCTAGAATTATATGTTCAAACACCTTATCAACTGGCTTATCACATTGAAAAGCATAAAATAATTAAGTAAGAGAAATTCTTCTAATTGTGTTCATTTATTTATATTAAATTTACAAATAAACCTTTCCACTTCAGAAAAATAATTAGGCAACTAAGGAACAGAGAAAGAATAAAAATAAGGTTTGATCAATAAAAACTGATCAAGTAAAATTATTTGAAGCTATGTGAGTGTTTTATTTTTTGTAATGCTATTACCAGACAACATGCTATTTGGTCCTATTGGGTCAGAATTTGGAAACCAAAGCCCATCAGTCCATGTCCACAACTAATCTAAACTTCATTTTGGTATTTTGTTTGCTTGACAAAGTCTCTGTTTCTTGCTGGATGTGTATGCTTAAAACAACTGTTTAGAAGTTACCTAAGTCATGATGCTGAACATTGTAGAATTCTCCCAATATTAAATGAGCATATAACAATCAGGTCCAGGTTTAGCTGAGGAAAGGAGAACAGTTCTGTCAGGATAACCTGGGTACGATCGATACCCAAGGACAGTTTACTTAAGATCCGCAGAATATCTTTTTTCCTATCAATAGGAAGGAAGGAAGGGAGAGAGAGAGAGAGAAAGGGAAGGTAGGAAAATGTGAGAAGATGTATGATATTTATGTCAATGTTCATTTTTGCAGGAAAATAATTTCCAAAAGATCATTGTCCATTCTATATTCCACTTTAAAGATTCTTTTTTGCTTTTGTACAAGACTGCTTGTATTGCTTTGATGAAAAAATCTATTAATCTGAAAATAATTGCTTGCTTAAATTGAGGATACTTGCTTGCCTACCAAGGTTTCAAAGATGCTGTGACATCATCTTCTTACTATTTGAAAACTGGGTCTTAAAACTAATTTTAAATGAAATAATTAAATGTTAGGTCTCATAAAATTATTCTATCTCTCATTGTTTTCCCATCCAAATCTGTGTTGGAATGGCCCCATCACATCTAGTTTTCAGGACATTGGTAAAGATTTGATTATTTCATCAATCTGAATTGCGATGAATATCTCTCCAGATTATGAATTAATTTATTGTACACCTCACACTATGCCAAGGAAAGTTCTACTTTAAAACCCAAGGCCACATGCGCCCTGGAGGTCTATCTCGTTACAATTGCTGAAAATTAACAGAAAAATTACTAGGAGACAGTCTGGGTCAGTCACTGGGATCAGTTGTTTTGTCTTCTGAGCTTTCAGAGTCATGCTGGAGCCCATCCTCATAGAATTTCTCTGTTTGATGCTTCTCTGGAGGATGGATTCCAGCATACATCCAAAAGGTCAGAAGACAAACCTCTGATTCCTGTGATTGACCCAGATTGGATCCTGCAATATTATCCTGAAACATTATATTCACTTTCATTTGTGAGAAAAATTTCCTTCCATTCTGAATTAGGAAGCACCTGAAAAATATGGAGTATTTCCCAACTATGGTACAGCAAAATGTTAGACTTCAGATTCCTGAATTCTTAGCATTAATCATGCTGTCTTGTAAATTTTACACACATTATGAAGATACCAGATACCCACCACTTCTGAAGAACAATGCTATTCTTTGAGAAGAGCATTGCTTCATAATTTATGTTCTGTAGTAGTTCTATAGTCATTATAATTCAAAATCATAAAAATTATAGAAACAGCAAGATTTAAGTCAATGACTTTTTCACAGAGAGAATAAATTTGACTAGAACCAAAGGTCAATGAATCAAGAATTGTTATGTCTGACTTGTAATCTCAAAGAAGTGTCAGATAACTACTAATGTTCTAATGTTTCAACCTCATTTATTTAGAGTTTGTTTCTAACAATTATGATAAAACATATTGGAGGATTAGAAACATGGTTAAAAATACTTTCCCACTTTTTTTTTACTTTTTACATTTTAGTTAAATAATCCTTAGTATTTGTCAGGTGTTGCTTCTTGGAAACAGAGATAAGTGAGGAGGCTATTCTTGACTTAATTCTCAGCAACACATAGCTGTTGCATCAGGAAATACATTTGGTTAAGTTGCAGATTTCAACAAAAACCAATAAACTACCAATAACTGTAGAAACCTTAGAAGAACATGGGGAAAATACAATACACAAGATGTTTGGATAACCCAAATGCGGTTTCTTGAAATAATCTTGTTATAGCACTCAACAAAAATGTTGAACAGCATAAACAGGTTCAGGGTGATTCAGAATGATAAATTATTCAGATTTATTTAACTTTTTTATTCTTTGTTTGGAAAAGCTTCAGTACACTTGTTTGCAGTAAAGATTCCAACGTTCTATAATGACTTCCAAAGGTCAGTCATTGTCTTATTGTCTTCTCTACTGTTTTTTTGTTGCTTTTCTTCTTGCAAATCTTGTTGGCCTGATGCATTTCAACTTCCTAGAAGTAAAGAAACAGAAAGGTTTCAAGGAATAATCAAGAAGTAGCTATTGCCTGGTGTAAAATTTAATCTCCAGCAGCATAGTAACGAAGTCAATTCAGCGAAAAAAATCTACAAATAGCTCATTCTAAATTTTCTTTGTGTGGTGTCACCCCATTAATTATAATTCTTGAAATGTCAAGGAATATTTCTTATTTTCTTTATCTGAACCATGCATATTTTCCCTTGTTTCATTTTTCCTCTCAAATGGGTATGGGGGGGGAACCTAACCTGAGCTCTAGTACTGTACTTCTCTTACACAATGTGACAGCAAACAGTGTAACTTAAGAAAACAGCTTTAACATTTAGATAGATTTCAAATACCTCTAACTGCCCTCTACATAAGTACCAGAACATTTTACTCCATCCATTAAAAAATATATACATTTTTTTTCTTATTTAAAGGCAAAATATTTTTATCAGATCAAATTAAATTCAGTAGAAGGAAATAATGCCACAGAATTTCTATTTATGGTTAATAAGCAGCCCTGTTTGCTTTCTGTATGGCTCAATGCTCCCCTCTTATCTGTGAGCCAGCAGAAAAATTAAATTGGCATAGAGCTTGCAATGTCAAACTCAGCTGTCAAGCTTCGTTCATTATTTGCCTTGCAGGGAAATCTGCCTTCCTTACAGCTTTTCAAAATCACCAACCAGCAGGAAAACCACCCATCAATCACACCACTCTGGGAGAGTTTTGAGAGACTGTTAAACCTGCAGGTTTAAACATTTGTAAGAAATAGTTCCCTCTTCACTGCTAATTCTTCTCCCCATTTATGTCCTGAGTCACTGAGATGGCAGGCTAAGAGAGAAAAGATTCCCACCAAATCTATGAACTAATCTTCGTCAGGAAATCTGGCTCAGTCTCATAGTTTATAATCTCAACAAGAATTTGGAAGAGTTGTACAAGATCTCTTTCTCTCTTCTGCTTCATAGCACATCCCTGACTAAAATAGCCCAATAAATGCTTAGTTGGGCAATAAATGCAACTTAGCCCAATAAATGCTAAGTTGTTCCCAGTCCCTAAGGGTGACCTGGCACACTATCAATAAAATAGCTGGGGACACCAGAGCAGCTAAGAAAAACTTATGATTCTGTGGAATAGGCCAGCTCAGGGAGCAAGGTAACAATATAAGGACATGGAGGATAAATGTGGTTCACAAGGTATGTTCATACTATGGTTAGATGCAAGTGGGGAAAAGCCCCATATATCAAGCCCCAATATCAAGTTATTCCCAAAATTTAAAGATTCCAAAAAGCTAGCTACTAATATAGAGTGCTAGTCTGAAGAATATTCAGTAAAATATAAAAAGGGAAGTATTTAGCTACTATATCTTCCTGTCTGCCGATCTCCCCATTTATTTTTTAGCATTTCTTCTCACTGCATTTAACTTTCTCAGGGCCATATGAATATTGCTTTTAATTTTAAAAACCAAGGTAGAAAATTAATGAAACAAGACATTTGTACACTGCTGTCCTTGCATAAACTTATTTTTATCATATCTCCATAAAACCTAACTCCATTTCATTTTATGTGCCCCATGCATAAAATGGGAATTAGAATGTGTTGTGTCTCCTAAACCTACTACAGTAAGAACTGGGAAAAAAATCATATGGTACCATCAGTTGTTGCATAACTTTTCTGGTCTCATTCTGCAGCCAATCTCAGGACATAAATGTTAAAAGTGAGAGATAGAGGGATATCAAAAAGCCACCTCCTACTTTTCCAAGACGGTCTCGGATTCTTCTCCTGGAACAGGAATTGTTTGATGATATGCTCCAGTGAGTTCCTTCCCATATTGGTGTCTGATTTTCCTGGAGAATTAAATGACTGGAGCATGTTGGTCATAGGGATTTTGGATTCCCAGGGCTTGGGTTAGGGTTACAGAAGTAAACTATTGATAGCAAGTCTGGTAATCATGACTCTGCTAAATCCCATATCACACTGCACCAACGGATGCAAAGAGGATGTAAAACGGACAAAAAAGCTTGCCATCCGTTGGAAAACGCGATTCATGCCCTTGTGGTAACTCACTGCGTACGTGTTTCATATCGCTCTATCTGTTCAAACATCCGTCTACTGCTATTTCATCCGCCATCAAAAAGTTATTGAGCTGCACAAACTTTTTGAGCGGCATGAACTTTCCGCGCGCGCTACAATTACATGCGCAACACATATGGGCAACAAGACGTATCTTGACGTCCCATGTCATCGTTGTACACGTCTGCTGGTATCTCTCCGTCGCATTCTCTGGGGCATCATGTGCAACTCCATCCGCTTGCCTGTGGAAAGCTGCAAAAGAGGGAGGGAATGCGAAGAGGTATGCAGAACGTCCACACCAGTGTTAGTAGCAGCAGACTAGAAAGCGTGAAAGCGGATGTCAGCTAGATATAAAGGCATTAAACGGAACAAAACCTTCGCATATGGATGTATCTCGGATATTTAGGATGTCTGGGAGGATGTCCAGAGTATTGTTGGAAGGACACGCTAGCAGAAACCGACATTTCCTAATTAAAAGGGGGAGGAAATCACCTGGATCTCACTCATCAGTCCAGCAGCCATGGTGTGCAGACCTCTTGCAGCCTTGCTCTTGCTTCTTCCCACATCATCCATTGATCTCCACCATGGATCATACGCACACTCCTTTGGTAGCCGCCATCATTCAACACCAGAACAGCCTCTTCAGACTGTTTCCCTTTTCTACGCAAGGAGAAGAAGGAGACGTCAAGAGCTACCATTCTTAGATGTACTAATCTACAAAAAAACAGATGGCACACTAGGACAACCCATATACCAGAAAATATTACACACAACCGCGCTACCTCAAGCAACCCAATTCCCACCACCACCAGCATGGAGCTCAAAACTCCATTAGACCAGAACAAACTCAATTGTCGAAATAACCACTGCGACGGACAAATGACACGCGCACATAACAAGACCCTGAACTAATGCCCCTGATTTAAGTACTGACAGCCTAACGGCTTCCACAAAAGCAAAATCCACAGGTCTGATTCCACAAAAATACACTGAGACATAAGGAGAACCTAGAAGAATGAACAGACCTATGGAACAGCTGTCTCCTATAAGTACCAATCATAAAGACACTAAAGGACACAAGAGCCAAAGACAAAAATACTTAAACCCAAAATTGACCGAAAACTCATATAGATACACCAACAATACAAAGAACCGAGAGAGCCAGTGAGAACTTTCGACAAAGACTCGTCAAATAAAGAGCACACATATAATGACGAGAATTAATAATACCGACAAAGCCGAATACATTTTATATTCGTACAGCTGGTTCAAAACCAAAAACACCCAGGCAATATAACACCAAATTTACATTATCATAATTTTACATACAAAAGAACTCGATATGCAGAAGTCCCCAAAAAATCTAACGCTAAAATTTAATTTATAAGCACAATATATATAAAATTTACCGATATTCAAGCTATCTATTTTTATATTATATAGCATTGTAGCTTAAAACAAAAAACGCTCAATTCATTTTCCAAAGTCCTCATTTTTTTATCTGAATATAAATTTTTTATTTATTTTTTTAACCACTGTGGCATTTGAACTTTATGATCCCTTTCTCCTAATATTTGGGATTTTAGAAACAGTTGATCATATTCCCAATTATTATGGATTGTTTCCCTCTCAGTTATTTTATCTCAATGCTTTTCCATGTCACCATTATTTCCCGCTTGAATAAATGCATCATTGGTTTGGTATCTAGGAACAGTTCTCTGCTACAAGAGATACTTCTTATATATCGTTTGGAAATAGAAATTTTTTTTTATGTGAGAGAAAAATTAATACATGAGCAAGCCCTCAAACATGTATTAGTTATAATATAATTAAATCTATTACTAGTCAATTAACTTCAATAACAATTGCTTGAGATTAGTATTAACAATACTTATCCAAGCAATCAAATTACATTTACCACAATCATTAGGGGAAAGTTCACTGAGCAACTGTTTTGATAAAAATTATCTGTGATAAGCGAGTATATTCTTTAATCTGATCAGGTTGGTCTCTATCAATATAATACAAGGATTTTTTAAAAATAAGCAGAAAAAGAGCAAAGGTTAGAGCCCATCTGCTTAGTGAACTGTTGTGTTCTCCAAAACATCCATTATGCACAAAAAAAGTGTAATGAGAAAGAGTAAAGTTAGTCTTTACTTGGACAGTCATGATCTGTGAGCAAATAGATACATAAAGTAACATAATTTAGACGTATAAGTTTTAGATTAGTTTTAACTTTTTGAAAACATTTGACGAAATCATGCTTATAAATTTATCAGGTTTCCCTTCTATAGTACTCTTCCTGAGCTGAACATTTTAAAAAAAAATATTGTCAGAGCACCATATTAAATTTGATAAATGTATACTTCATATTGTTGGAAAAAATTGCCATCCCTGGTTCAGTTCAAGTAGGAAGAAACATCTGGGAAAATGGGGATGGCTTTGGAAGGATGGTTAATGGTAAAGGCAGAATATCAAGCTATGGTGTTATGTTCTGAGTAGCTGAAGCCACATGGAGGAGAGAGAGGATATTAATACACCCTCTCTTGGGCTTTGAATTGAGGTTCCTGTGGTAAGAGCATGTATCCTATTGGTTGGCAGTAGGATCCATAGGACTACACCTTCATAACTGAGATTGTCTGTGTCCCAGGCTTGGATTGAACTTGCTGGATGATGCATGAGCAGCAATTTCCTATTTGTGACTAATGGCTTTTTTGCCCCTGAAAGATAATCCTATACCGCTGCGAGCTGAGCGTCCTTTTTGTTTTGTAGATGAAACTGGCCCCAATCTTTTTGGTCTTATAGATAAGCTGGCCAACAAATATCTGCTGGGGGCAGGGAGCCTTGGGGTCTTTTGTTTCTGTTTTCCTTTAAGATTTATTTCTCTTTTAGTGGGAAATTTCTGCTTTTTACATTTCCTAGAATATTTCATTCTTCTTAGAAGAGGGGTGGGTGCCTAACTTTCTGAATAATTGTAATCTGGTCCCAAAACCCAGGATTGAAACAGATGGCGGTGGTCAGATTTGGACAAAATGCTTGGACATATATTTGCGGGCAGCTGTCCTCAAGTCTCATAAAGGCACAAATTCTAGCAAGCGAAGACCAAAAAGGAAGGTGAGAGCATAGGAGATTTCGTTGCGGCTCTAAGAGGACATTGGCGGAGCATGCGAATTTCTCATATTTGGGGGGGGGGGGGGGGGGGGGGGGACCCAGACGGGGGGGGGGGGGGGGGGGGGGGGCCTCCCCCAAGATTTGGGTTGGAGGGGGGGAAAAAAAACACAAAAAAAAAAAAAAAAAAAGTCGCCCCCCCCCCCCCGCCCCCGCCGCCCAACTTTTTTTTTTGAGAAGGGGACTCAGAGATCCACTCTACAGAGCGATTATTGACCGACCCAAAATCACAGTAACTTAGGCTGTCTTCGAAGCCTACCCAGCAGAAGTCAAGCACAGAATGCAGCAACTACATGAGGGAGATGAATAAAAGCACAAACAAGCAAGCCTTGAAAGACCCTAGTGCAGCCAACAAAGAAGAAGAGGGAGATCAAAACACCACCACCACGACACATCATGAGGACTTTGCCACCCTGTCGAAACTGACAAGGAGGAAGAAGAAATCAATAGCTTCAGTTGGAAAAAAAGCAGACGAGACCGGAGAGAAAAGGAAGATATGGAATTCTGCTGTGCCGGGGCGGACGGGACCACCACATTTCCGAGTCCTGTTTCCTCGATGGCTTTGTGCAGGCATTGTGAAAGGCGGGACACATAGCTAGAGTCTGCGGAACAGAAATAGCTACAGCCTGCGAGACGAAGAGGAAGCAACCCACGCGCCCCCCGAATGAGAGAAAGACAGACGGGAGCCATTTGGAGGCTGAGAAAACAAAATAAGCGCAGTTCAGCGAAACAGCAGAAAGGAAAACACACAAAACAATAATCATTGGACATTCGGCACAATTGCAATAACAAGGAAGGTGCAGTACAAGTCACATAGAAGGCCAGCCATGCAAGATGGAGGTGGATTCAGGTTTGTACCTATCGCATTGATATCCATGGAACATCTTAAGAGCCTGATACAGATATAGAAGGGGAGGAATTAGAGGAGACAAAACTCACCTTAAAGACTTACAAGGGAACAGAATTCCTGTAGTCGGACCCGGTACATTTTTCAAAGTCAAATTCAAGAAATACAAGACAATCTTACCACTGACATAGTAGACGCAGGATCGCCCAAGCCTACTGGGGCTCAAATGGTTCACAAACCCTAGGAATCAGAATGACCAGGGTAAACAAGCAATCACTGAGACAGACTGGGAAAGAGAAGCGCTGAATTGCAAGAATTCCAGACATCTTCAATGGAAAACTGGGCAATACCTGGGTTCCCAATCTCGTTAATTTAAATCCTACATAAGCCCCAATCAGCTAAAGGCAAGCAAAGTCGCATTCATGCTAAAACCAAAAATGATGAGAACTAAGATAAACTCATCGCACAAGGGGTATTGGAACCGAATAGACAGGCAAGGTGGGAAACCCAATTGTGATCCCGATTAATAACCAGATGGGTCCGTGCGCATCGTGCAGTGACTATAAGGTCACCCTCAAACCACGGCGCTACAACAAACGCGCATCCCCCGTCCCAGTGGTCAACACTCTTCCATCGTTGGGGGGGGAAGGAAAAGTCTTTGCAAAGCTCACCTTGCACAAGCTTTACACAATTGCCAGTTGGCTCCAAGAAACAGTGAAAGCACAACAATTGTGACTCACAGGGGGGCAATTCAATGCAAAACATGCAATTTGGAGTCAGCGTGGCCCGGTCAGGGGTATTCCAAAGTTAATTGAGTGGCTTATTAGCAAGGGAATGCAAGGGGTGTTACCCTATCTCGATGATGTACTGATATCAGCCAGGGAAAAAAACAATTGGAAGGCCAATGAGGTAAGTCTTACAAAGGATTTTAAACAGGCGGGACTTAAAGTGAAAAGAGAGAAATGCCAACTCACCATGCACAATTGACATTCCTGGGATACACAATTCACGGCAACTACATTTTGAGAGGTTCCTGGCTGAACAAAGAATAAGGCACGCCTTGACAGCACCGGACGGCCAGCTACAAACGACGGGTGGAACAGCATAGTCTGCTAGACTAAGGGAACACTGCCATGAACTAGAAATCGGAGCAATCCAGGAAAAAATTTATAAACTTACTAAGTCATACAACACATCACAACAATGTCCGACACTCACAACTATAAAGCCCAGCAGAACATTAATGGGCAGAAAATTAGGTCTCACCTAGACAGGCTACACGCCACATACAGCCCTGAAAAGCCACAGACTCTCATCAGTAGAGTATGTACATTTGGATAGGGGACCTGGTACATCAAAAACCTCATGGGGGACCCACTAGGGATGCCAGCTAAATAACCCAGGTAACAGTTACCGCTGATCATACAGAGTGGAGACAGAGGATGGAAGAAAGCTGGATGAGACACACAGACCAGCTTAGATCAAGAACAATATTAAGAAACACAAACAACCAAAGGGACGAAGGAGAAGAATGCCACACACACATGACACTCAATATTAATCAAAAGCAATAACCAACCAGAGAAGGGAGACCCCCTCAACACAAGCGAGAGAGGTAGGGGTAAAGCCCCCCAAACACAAGAACAAACAACAACACCCACGCAATAACGTCCCAACCAACACCTACCGGTAGCCTCGATAATGAATCGGCACTACGATACCTGAAAAGGACTTCAGGAGAATGGAAGTCAGGCAGCGGAAAGTTATCAACGAAGCCTCTCCTGGAGGGAAGGCAGCCGAGCCAACTCAACCAGCACCGGATCGACCAGGCGGGATCGCTGCAATGGTTGACTCTACCTTCCAGGAGGTTCGCAGCAGAAGTCAAGGAGAAACGCGTACCATCCGAACAGCCTGAAGACACACCGTGAACGGTTACTGCGTCAGGTCAGTAGAATCATAAGAGCCCTGCCTATTTACATGACTACGTAAATAGGGGGGGTAGGTGCTGAAGGTGGCGGGTGGTGGGGTGGGGGGGGGTGCCCTGAATTGGTTGGACTGGACCACGTGGGGAGGGGTTTAGATTTTGCAATACTTGATAAATACCTGCCATAGATATTTGCATACTTGAAATACTGCATTTGGATTGGCCCACCCGTCGGCGGGAGATTTGAAGAACTGTCATTGGCCAAAAGCCACTAGCAGCTGCTATGAAAAAGGCTGCCATGGTTCAGCGGCAGATTCAGTCCAGCAAGAGAAATAAAAAGAGCTGAAGTCTAACTGGTCTCGAGTCTATCTTTTCCCACACTTAACAGTGTTTATTTTCATGGTCATGATGTGCACTGAATATGGTGTTTGATTTCATTGTACAAGGTAAGTAAACGAAGTAAGTTAAGAAAGAATGATTAAATTAAATAAACAAATGCACTGGACCTCCAACTTTGGAAGATGGATTAGGTTAGTCTCAGCACAATTCCTTGATTTTTTTTCTTGCCCTATTCTACTCATCTCAAAAACATTTTAAAAATGTTAAAAAGCAGACTTTAAAAATTAAATTCAATTTTTTTTTTCTCATGGCTCGGCCAGTTTGTGATATTTAGCTGAAAATCAATTTTTATAGCTTGGATTTTTTGTCAGTTCAGTTTCTATAGGATAGCAGTTGATGGCTGTTCTCCCAAGATGAAAAAAACAGCCACAAACTAGAATATGTGGAAAATAAATGTTGCTATTGAACACATAGGCGGGTTACATTCCCTTCATCAGACATTCATAACATAGATTTGGGAGATAGAATTTATTTCTTAAATTTCTTTATGCCATTTCAGAATTATTCAGTGGACTATGTTATTTCCTAATTTGCTATCTTATCAATGTGTGTTTATTTTTTTTTAAATCAATGGACAAATGCATTTCAGAACATTTTATAGTTAGATAAACTAGTCTTTTTGGACTTTTTCATCATTATATTATGAATTGTTTTCTAATTTCCTAGCAAATCCACATTGACGAAATAGAACTACTATACATAAAAGTTGTGCTATGCACTAGTTAGTGTGCAGTTTCAGATAATTAGAAATTTCTACAAGAGAATTAACTAATTTTTCCCCCATCATAATAACCTTTTCATTCTTCTTAATAAAAACCTTTGCATCGTGGGGTTGGTGGTGGCAGTGGAGATGATGATGATTTCAATGTAGCAGATATTAAAATATCAATTTTAATTTTAAAGGCAAAGAAATTAAAAACAAAATGTGTAATTAAAATATTTTTGTAATCCAAGAAGAAAGGATAGTCTTTAAAAACTCTGACACATTGTTCATTTCCAAACTTCATAACCAGGTTGATAGAATTTTTAACAGCTTTTTAGATGCTTAAATATTATTTTTCTGTGCATTGGGAAGAAATACTATGATAATCTTTGCCATTTGATTTTCAGTTTCTTTGGCATATCATTAATTCATCAATCCACTCAGGAAGAAATGTGAAAAGAAAAAAAGAAAGGTTATTTCAAAAGCATATTGCTAATTCTGATAAAAAAATTCCTCATATGTATCTGCAGACAGGAAGAACTGTTTGTCTACTGTTCTCCATGTGGAACAAATACATGTTAATTGTATTATTCTCTCTGTGAGCACATGAGCTGTCGTCCCAGCTCAACTTTGCCATGCTTGCACGCATGCACCTCCCACTAGCAAGCTGGTCTTCAGATCTCTGCTGCGCAACAGGGGGCATTTGGGAGGTGAGGTGCATGTTTGGGGGATGCACATGCATGCATGGGGAATATGTGCAGGGGACGTGCACATATTGCATTTTGAAGATGTGCACATGCACTTTGGGCTCTCGCTACCAAAAACATTAGCCATCACAGTTATATAGCATATCATTTGGCTTAAATGTTTCATCATTTTTTGGCTGATGATTTGTGAGAGATGCATTTAAAGCATAATAACATAATTAGCTCTTATTTGCCCTAGATTATGCCTTGAACACAAGTGGTCCTCAATGTACAACCACAACTGAGCCCAAATTTTCTGTTACTAAATGAAACATTTGCTAAGTGAGTTTTGCCTCATTTTACGACTTTTCTTGCCATAGTTGTAAAGTGAATCAGTGCAGTTTTTAAGTTAGTGAAGCGGTTGTTAAGTGATTCTGATTTTCCCATTGATTTTGCTGGTCAGAGGGTCACAAAAGATGGGAATCACATGACCAGAGGAAAGCAGTCATAAGTCACATTTTTCAGTGCCCTTGAAACTTTGAACAATCACTAAATGAACTGTTGTAAGTTGAAGACTACCTGTATACTATACATATCTTAGTTCTTCCACTTGTAAATTGGATTCTTACCCTAGCTACCTCGTCAAAACAATCAGGGAGAGGACTGGAAAATGACTTACATACAATTTATTCTGGGGCTATGGGAGAAATGTGAAACTTTTTCTCCAACTCCTTAAGGAATGAGGCCAGCAAAATGGAACTATCATCCTATCTATGGCTATCCCATTCTCTAATAGGAAGCTAGACTGAACCTTGGTCACCTCCATAGGATCTAGTTGAAGGCTAGAATCCAACTTGGAGGACTTTATCCAAGAGATGCCTTGCATATTCCTCCTAGCAACCCAGCAGGTAACTCTCTAAATCCTCTCTTCCCAGGATGGCATGGTTGACTTTGAACAATAGGAATTTTCTCTTAGTTTCATTATCAATTATTCTGCAATGATCAATGTTATGTAGTTGATTGTATAAATTTACAGCAGGGGAGAACCTGTGAATTCTTAAAGGAATGTTACAGGCATTCATTTCACTTTGTTCCCCTCCAGTTTTCTCCTACTTACTTTCATGAACAAGATGAAAGAGAGCAGCTCTGCACCACCTAATTAAGCACAGTTATTAAATTGTGCTTAATTTGAAACATATTATTTCATGGAAGAAAGGCATCGGTTCATTTCCCTAAAAAAAGAGATTGAGAACATTGTGCCTATCAAGGACAACTAAAATGTATGTTATTGAGATCCCAAAAGTGCTTTGCTAGCTCCCTGTTTTCACACTGCTGCAAAACCAGCCAACTCTGAAAATGTCACCTCTGCCAGTGGCTACAATAAAAGAGATCTTCACACATCTGTTATACAAGCTGCTGTGATGCTTATTATACCCATAAGCAGTGAACTGTAGGTGGAGAAAAACTGTTTTGAATCTTCTTTTGTTTTGCTTTAAAAATAGCTTAAAGTCCATAATAAATGTAATCAGGGAAAAACAATGGCAAAGAATGTAAAGGGAAATTGAATTAATGCAAGAGATTAATTTGTGTTCCAAACTTGGATGCACAATATCAAAATTATACAAACCTGTTACATTTGAAAGGAACAACTAGATACAATTTTTTCCTTCATTCCGTCATTCGGAATGAATCCAGAATGAATTTTTTCCTTCATTCCGTCATTCCGCTGAACATTAATTCCCACAGTACTGTATTATCTCTAAGTATAATTGCCATGTGGTATCCTTCTCATCTTCTCTACTACCTCCCTTTATCGGTATCATTATTACAATTGTTATTATTCCCTTGTTTTCAATATACACTGAAAGCTTCTGCACCAGAGACAAATTTCTTGGCCAATAAAGTATTCTTAAAAAAGGGTTAGATAGCAATTTGTAACCTGCAGCCTATAGATGATGCTGAAATCTCTCCCTCTACCCCCCCACCACAATTATCCATACTGAATCTATTAGCATATCACCTGTTCAAATACGAACAGAAACTGTGGCAGAAAGTGGAAAAAGTGTAAAGCAATTAGATTTTACAAATTGGGGGTGCCATGCTATAGGTTTTGGTTTTGTTGGTTTTGGTTATGTATTGTATAAGTAATAGTTTCCAGGGTAGGTTAAATATGGCTTTTGCAACAGAAATATCCATATTTTTCTTTCTCTGGAAAAGCCCAAGCAAAAATACCTTCTTTGAAATTATTATATATTACAAGAAAAATCTCCAATAGTGCCAATAAGATTTTCCCTTTGAATTCACTTTAGGGAAATTATTTTGGATAAAATTATAACAAGGAAAAAAAGATTTCCCTTTCATTGCTATAGTGCAGGACAGCTGCAACAAGTCTGCTGTGAAATATTGTTAAATCAACAGTGAATGTCTCGCATTTGAATATTAATACCGAAAATTTATTTATTTATTTTTATTTATTTATTTGATTTGTCAATTGCTTACAAGATAATAGGTATAAGTACATACATAGTTATGAATACATGAAATGGGTACATAAAAGAAAAATAAAAGAAACAATAGGACAGGGACGGTAGGCACGTTGGTGCGCTTATGCACGCACCAGGCAACCCCTGGTCTGGACCAAAGGGCTTCACCTGAGTACTGGCTGATGCAATCTTCCCAGATCATCGTGAGATGGGTAGAGAGCTTTGTTATGTAGAATACTATGACCCAGGCCTTAATGGCCCACCCATTAACAAACGTGGGGATGAGCTTCTGCTTCTGAGGTGAGCTTCTGCTTCTAAGTTTTTATTTCTCTTTTTAGGGGAAATATTCTGCCTTTTTAGTATATCCTAAAACAGGGCTCGCCAACCTTTTGTATCTCATGAACCACCAAACTCATAATTTTAAATCGTGTGGACCAGATACCCGGGGAAAATCCCCAAAAAAGTCTGCAAGAAAATTCCCCAGCCCAATTTCCTACCGATTGATCATTCTTTATTTGGGATTGCAGGATACCATCTCCAGCTCTGTTCACAGGGGGGGGGGGAGAGAGAGAGAGAGAGAGAGACAGAGAGAGAGAGACTTTTGGCTTCATGCAAGGAAAGCAGCGGAAGCAGCAGAAGTCTTTCTTTCTCTTCCCCAAACTACGTCAGAATAGCGCAGCCTCTTGGAACAGGATGCCTTGCAGGGTCCCAAAGTCTCATTTCTGGTGGAGTTTGGGAGAGAGAAAGAAAGACTTTTGCTGCTTTCCTTGCATGCAGCCAAAAGCAGAAGAAGAAAGAAGTGGAAAGCAGTAGCCCAGTGCCCAGGCCAGGCACGTGGGGAAAGTTGCCTCCCTCCGCCCTTTCCCCCCTCCCCTCACTACCTTGTGTTGTTTGCAATTCAAGCGATGCAAGCTGTGTGTTCCTGTGGCCCATGTGGGCGGCGCAGCCTTGTGTTTAGTTGCTTTGGGAGGTGCACAACTAATCCACATAGCCTGGATTAGTTGCTTTGGGAGGTGCTTTGGAGGTGACATTTCTCTATGGACCACCAAAATTTTCTCACAGACCACCAGTGGTCCCCAGCCCACTGGTTGGCGACCACTGTCCTAAAATATTTCATTTTCCTAGGAGAGGGGTGGGTTTTAACTTCCAACAAGGCAACTGCTGAAGAAACTAATATAAATTTCAGCAACTGAAGTATTTATTTAGTACAGTTTTTCCCCCAAGCATTACGCAATACAAAATTATTTAGTTTCTTTCTTACAGCATTCCTGTGATTGGGTAGGTGAGTTTTTCACTGATAACAAAATAGTTGGCAGATGACTTTTTGCATAACTATCTTCTTAATCCTAATTAGGCTGGAACTTTATAAATAGGAATGTGGTCCAACTAATTTTTTTATTCAATTCAAAAAGTTGATTTGTGCAATCATTTTATTCAATTTAGCAAAAATCCATTGACTCTTTGAGTTGACTCAATGTGATTTAACGTGTTGCATTTATTGAGTGGTTCAGTTCTAAACTTTGATTTAAAGGGGTAAATTAATCATACTGCTTTTGAATCAATCCTGAATCCAAAATTTACCACAGATCTAGGTAGTAAACAACATTTAAAAATGCAAACTCAATTTCCATATGAATCTCACTTCAGTACCTGAAGTGGGACAGAACAACTCTTCCACTTCAAAGCAACATGATGGTTTGAACCATCATGAACCATAAATGGGTTCAGGGTAGGCTACTTAGTCTAGACATCTACCTCCCAGTTTTTGTCAACTGAAGCAAGTTTTTTTTTTTTCATTTTGCAATTGTGCCTTTAAAAACTTGAAGAGATGGATTGGCCTGATCTTCTATTAGAAACATTACACTGCTGGCCTGGAGAGAACCATGCACCTCCTAGGCATTTTTAAATTCTACTGAGACTATTGTGTTATTCAGCTTTTCACTGTGACCTTGTGACTAGGTGACCTCCATGAAGGATTGCATGCTGCATCACAGAAGAATATGGAGTGTGCAGGTTTAAGGGAAGGGAAGGTGGATAAGAGATCCCTGCTTTTTAGAACAAGAGAAAATGAAGCAAGCAAAAGAAGAAAGGCTGAATTAAGCATCTGGAAAATTACTGCAGCCTCTCAGCTTCAACTGCTTGCTACCTAGGATGAGTCATCTACTGGTTGCTGAGGCAACAGCAATTTTCCTCTTGCTGCTGATCAATTTTGTCTGTCCAAAGGTCCTATAAAACTGTGAGCTGAGTAGATAATGCAGCCAAGTCAGAGAACTCCTACCAAGCATTTAAAACTTGCCAGGCTGGCTGTGGGCTGCTTTCTCTTCTTTTGATTAAGACTGCAACAGGCCCATTCCGTCTACACGTGCTGTTATGATGTAATCACTATTGGATTTAACAACTCCTGGATGCCAGCCCCATAAATGTAGATTAGCATCTCATCATAAAAGAGAAGGAAGGAAGGAAGGAAGGAAGGAAGGAAGGAAGGAAGGGAGGGAGGGAGGGAGGGAGGGAGGGGACGGGGAGGGAGGGAATGAAATTGTACACCATAGGGCAATAGGTTTTGAACCAAAGTACCTCAAATGGGCTAACTTACAGAATGGGTCCAAAATCCAAGGGGGGGGGAGGGATTTCAAAACTGAATGAAATATAAGACAAATTGCATTGAATATTTTGACAGACAAGGTTCCAGATTTTTCTTAAGTTACATTCCGACTATTGTAAGATTTTGACTGAAATCTCTTGATAGCAACAATATAATTTAAAATCCATCATTTCTCAATCATCTTTGAAAAGCTTTACTGCAGATAGATTTAATGTCATACACTAAGTATGAAGACATGCTGTTTCTTTAGATTTGGATACATGCATATTTATCTGCTGCTATACCAGGCAGAGCACAATTTGGCATATACAATATGAGCCAATCCAGAAATGTATGTTAACATAAACATATAAACTGATATGGGGAGAAAGAAATCAATGAAGATGTAGGAAGAAACAGCAAAACCTAGTCTTCTTGTATACATCACCTTTCCAGGTGGTGGTTGTTGTTGTTATTTACCTTCTGATGATAAGTCAATTTTAAAAACAAAATGTTTAAATCCAATGTTTACTCAGAAACTTTGGTGAATATAACAGACATTCATTCTATTCAGAACAATTCCAGAAAGGCAATAGACATCAAGAGAAAATGGAAACATGGAAACTTGGAAGACATGGAAATTTAGCTTTATTTGAATCGATCAAATATCTCTTTAAAGATAAGCACAACATATTGAGCTAAAATAATAGTGAGAAAAGCAGTCATCTGATTACTATGATTAACAGAATATACCCACCAAAATGAAGCTCACCACTGTTCATAATAAGATTATACAATATCACTATGACTATGCTGATATCAGAACAACAATATCATCGTCAACAATCACACTCCTCTCTCTAGATCTCTCTCCTTATCTACTTTTCCTCATGTGCTTCCAGAACACGTTCTATTAAAATTATTACCTTTGCTTGATTGTGCGGTAGGGCTCAATCAGACTCTGCATAAAAGTTTCCAAGAGATTTTGTAACACTCTTCAAAATAAAAAGGAGAGGACATTTGCTTGGTCTTCAGTATGAAGCAAAAGCCCACCTCAGTTTCATTATTAAGTGCCAAACAGATGGATTTATATTAAGTCCAAGTGGAGGAAATTGGGCTCAAAAATGATATTTCCTTGAAAAATTACCTTTCTAGTTCTGAAAGAATTTATGAAAGTCTGAAAGATTGGCATGGGATAATGTTGCTTCTTGCTTTTTATTGTAGAAAGATTCTAGGAAGAAAAGAACCAAACTAACAGATAGTAATATTTTCCTAAACCATTTTTTTAATGAACATCAATCAGAAAAGACTACCAGTTTGAATGAGGACTGTGGCACAAGGTGTTAAATTGTTTTCCTTCTCACTATTTTTTCACTCTATCTTTGAGTTTCTATCCAAAACAGGAGAGAGGAAGGGGGGGCTGAAATCCCTCACCCCACATTGGGAGTTATCCTGATCCACAGTGCAAGAATCCCTGATGAACAGGATTGCTCTTGTAGATTAAATTTTTCATTTTTGATATGCAAAACTTCATCAGAAAAATATGCTTTCATAAATCAGATAATTATATGAGTATGAACACATTTTATGAATTCATATGCATGTATAGATTGCTATTTCATTTTTTTTAATCATCCCATTATTCCACATTGTAAATATTAAAATGCTGATATTCTAAATGTCACTTTAATTCTTTAACGTGAAACCAGTTCTATGCTCTATCATGTTTTATGCTTACTGTAGCCACAATTCAATGTGAAAGTGAATAAAACATGAAAACACCGAGGTTTTGTTTCATACTGTCTGAACTTAAAACAAAGTAATAATGCAGCTTGAGGACTTTTAATAATTCATTTTATATTTAATGTATAGTCTAAATCTTTTTGACCACAGTTCCCTAACCTTTCCAGCTTTGCAGACTGGTGGGGAGCGGGAAGTGGGGATAGTTCTACGCCAGTGGTGGGCAAGCATGCACATACACAGTGTCTTAAGAAGTCAAGTTAAGAAAGAAGCAGACAGAAATTTCCCAGTCGTGCTTGCTTTCTTAATGAGCAGGATTGTAAAACTGGCTGAAATTCCTCCAAAAAAATTGCCTTATTTTGAGGATAACAGATCACAGATAATCAGAGTTGGAAGGGACCTTGTAGGTCATCTAGTCCAACCTCTGACAAATGGCAGTCCAATCTCTTCTTGAAAGTCTCAAGTGATGGTGCTCCCACAACTTCCGAGGGCAAGCTGTTCCACTGATTGATTGTTCTCACTGTCAGAAAAGTTTCTCCTTATTTCCAGGTTAAATCTCTCCTTGTTCAGTATTTCCATCCATTATTCCTTGTCTGGCCTTCAAGTGCTTAGAAATAAATCTAATGCTTAAATCCTTCCCCTGTGGCAGCCCCTCAAATATTGGAAGACTGCTATAATGTCTCCTGGTCCCTTTACTAGACTACAGCCCAGTTCCTGCAACTGTTCGTTGGTATGTTTTTAGCCTCCAGTCGCCGAAATCATCCTGGTTGCTCTTCTCTGTACTTTTTCTAGTCTCAACATCTTTTTTATAATGTGGTGAACAAAAACTGGATGCAGTACTCTAGGTGTGGTCTTACTAAGACTTTATAGAGTGGTATTTGTACTTCCCTTGATCTTGACTGTATCTCTCTGTTAATACAACTTAGGATTGCATTAGCTTTTTTGGCTGCTGCTGCACACTAACTGGCTCATATTTAGCTGGTTGTCCACTAGAGTCCAAGGTCCCTCTCAAAGTTACTGCTATTGAGCCTGGTTTCACCCATTCTAATATAGAGTACTTTTGGTTTTTCTTGCCTAAGTGTAGGACTTTACTTTTCTCTATATTGAATTTCATTTTGCTAGATATGGCCCAGTGTTCTAGTCTGTCAAGATCCATCTGAATCTTAAGCCTATCTTCTTGGGTGTTAGCTATTCCTGCCAGCTTAGTATCATCTGCAAATTTGTTAAGTTTTCTTTTTTATGGTCTCCCTCATAACATTTTGGAGAATATTAGCGAACTACTTTCCTAATGCTCCATGGCAAATGTATGAAATCTGAGCTGAATTGTGCACTCAGTATTAATGCATTTTGTTTAACTATGATTAAGCAATCATCTTTTCTAGTCTGTTTCATCCACTTTTGTATGTCCTTTATCCACCAATATAAATTCATAATAGCAATTCAGTCATAAGAATTATTTTGTTTTCCATCTGTATGCAAATGTGAAACCAACTATTTCTACTCAGTTCCAAATTAGAAGGTACACTACCTGCAATGAAACTATTATATATCTGCAGATATGTTGGACTTTAACTCCAACAATCCTGAATTATTGGAGTTTATGAAGTTTGAATTACAACATTTGAAAAATATCTGGTTAGGGAAAATTGCACAATGACATGATAATGCAATTAGTTATATTTGTTGGGGAGGGGCAAGTTTCAACCTATTGAACCGAATGAAATGATCTTTGCAATTCCAAACACTGTTTTTTTGAAAAAGTCAACCAGATGCCTTCAAAAAGCCTTCAAGGTAAGTTACTCTCCTTACTCTACCACTGTTTTCCTGCAATTAGTAATATCACTGGCCCATAATGTCTGCCCATGTGGGGTTAAGGATTTCAGGGCCCACCTCTATCTTTATTTATTTATTTTGTCAAGCGATTATAAGGTAACAGGTATAAGTATAAACATAGTTATGAATACATGAAATGGATACATATAAGAAAAATAAATAGAAACAATAAGACAGGGACGGTAGGCACGTTGGTGCGCTTATGCACGTCCCCTACAGACCTCTTAGGAAAGGGTCAATAGTAGACAGTCTAAGATTAAAGTTTTTGGGGTTTCTCCTGTTTTGGATACAAACTCAAATATAGAGAGGAAAAATTCCATGCAGGTAACTTGACTATAAACTAAATGTCATGAACAAAAATCAAATAAAAATAAATATCAGGAATTGATATGCTAGTGCTAAACATATTCACTTATTGGAATATAAGGGAACTGCCTTTCAAGTCCATGTAAATCTCTCTCAGAATTATATGTTTGCACACATATGTACACAGATATATACATGCTAACCTATGTTTAGTGCACTAGAATTTTATAGCATTCTTTTGTTGACTAGCCTGTTTCTATAACATAAAACTAGTTATCAGCCTAAGCATAGATAGGATACTTAAGTACCCATATATGTTATACATTTGATTAAGAAAATAATGGAATTAAATTGCCTGAATCATATTTCACATCTATTCTTGCCAAACTAACAGCCTCACATGAATGTCTCTCAGTTTTGTTATTGCCAGAATGATCTCCTTTCCTCATCAACCAGAGTGTGAGTCATTAAACTGCCACCTGTCACCATCTGCTGGAGTGTAACAAGAAAAAAAATGCATGAAAACATTCAAAATGTGGTGGAAATTTCAAGAAGCAAAGACTAAAGATTTTGTTTTGGATGATGGTGATGTTATCTTTTAAATTTCATGTTTAGTTTCTGCTTCAAGTCAATGTTCAAAATGAAGGAGCTAAAACCAAGGAAATCTCGATTCTCTGACATTGTAGAGACTTAGAGGACTTCAGTTGATGGAGAATCTACATTACAGAAACAACTGGCTGGATATCTGGAGAGATTATAGATTTTTTTTTCATAGGTCCTTCATTCCTTTTGGGTTTTCTACCTGCTACCTTTGAACAGTTGGTTCCCACTTACTGAGCATCTTCAAGGTTTCAATTTTAGGAAATATTTTCCACTTACTTTATTTACCTTAAAAAGTAGGATGAAAATTTGCTGATGTCTCAAACAAAGGCTAAATGTGTTTGGGGGTGACTATTATATCTTGGCTACCTAAGGACATGGGAAGTAAGGATTGCTAATAGCATGTTTTCCATGTAACACTAGTCAATGTTGGGAAATATCCTCTACTTTGTGAGGTTTTGCAGGATACAGTACTTGTTCACTCCTGTTTAAATTATTTATATGAAGCCACAGGGTGACATCAATTTTGCCATGAGATGACATATCATCAATATGCTAATGATACTCTATTTTGTCTCCACCACAGCGAATGCTGTTTCCAAAGTCTGGAGACAGTCAGGTTGTGCATGAGCCTTAACTGAACCTGAGTTGAGTTTTGTGTTGTGTGCCAGTTATTAGCATTTCTAATCCAGGAGGCTCTGCTCAGTCATTCATGCCCCATCACCTCTTGAATGGATAATTGTAGAGCACTCTACATGGGAGTCAGCCAAAAGCTGCAGCTAGTACAAAATATACAGGCAGTTATGCGCACTCCTCAATTTGCAAATTGTATTGGTTGCCAGCATGCTTCCAGTTTTAACTCAAGGTGCTGGAAATGACCAAACCTACATGACATGAGACTGGGTTCTTTGAAGTAGTGCCTCTCCCCAGTTACATCAGGGCTAGCAGGAGAGGAATGTTACAGGCCCTGTCTATGAAAGAGTGTCATCTGGCAGGATCCAAGAGGAGGCTCTTTTCTGCTGTGGCACTTCCAGAACCTAGAATGAACTCAAACGTTCTGGCCTTTAGGATCCAGCAATGGTGGGAAGCTTTTACAGTATCTGTGTTAAGCTGATGGATTCTGCCTCTGGCCATGATTATTTTTGTTTGAAATGAATGATAGTTTTATGTTTTTTTAATGTCGATTTTTTAACCTGGCTTTTATTGAATTGTTGTTTCTACTTAATCTGAATGACCCAGAATCACTTATATGATTACATGCAATCATGCAAGTCAAATTAATAATGTTATTATTAATAATATTATTAATGTATTGCCAGAAATTTATTGTCTAGCAATAAATGCTACAAAAAGAGAAAAAAAAGTAAATGCTAGAAAAAGAGAAAAAATAATTCCATCTAGGTTCTGTGACAAAAATTTATAAGGGACAAGATTATAGCTATTGTACTGGGTAGTATTTTTCATATGTATGATATAGCTCAATAGCTACTAAAACTCTCATGTCTCTTTGATTATTTGTAACCTTCAATTGGATGAAACAATGCATCATAAGGCATCAATTTTTAACTCAACATACTTCAGATGGGTTTACTTACAGAATGTGAATGAAATCTGCAATACATGATTTCCATTGGATTGAATTTGGCAAAGTTATGGCTGCTTCAATGGTGCCATGTTACCTACTGGCAATTACTGTGCTACTCCAGGAAGCCAAGATCATGTGATTATCATTTCCACTGTTCCCTGCCAGTTTCCTACAAGGAATGCCAACAGAGAAACCAGCAGGAAATCAAAAGTCATTCCCGTTTCCATTGCTTTTGCCCACTGTGTTCATTTTGTTTGTCCCAATACTAAAGAATTGTTTTGTTAAAGAAATGTCTACTAAGGACATTTAGTCCCAATACTAAAGAACTGTTTAGGTAAAGAAATGTCTCTGAAATGATGACCCAATGGAGCATGGGTTGTCTAGTAGCTTTTTAAAAGACAGCACATATTTGTCTGCATACTTTTAAATGCTGGCTTGAACTGTTAATTTTTATTATTAATCCCAGTTATTTTACTTGTTTCATTGTTCTAATTGATAACTGAACTGTGCTAATTTATTTTTTATTGGGAAGCACTGAGAAGCATCAGTGACCAGTAATATATCTGACATCAGTATGTCAAGGAAAATAAACTGAACAGAACTGAATCATTCTTAATTAGTTGAATTAAATAATCATCTTTTGTTAGTTGTGTCCACATGCATTCAAAAGAAGGCAGGTAGTGGTAAATTACCATTTTTCACCAAGCAGGACATATATTTTGATATTACACTGATATATCATTTTTCTAGGAGAATGTAAGTCTACATTTTAGAATAATGTATTGCAATCATAGTAAAAGGCATTAGACATAACGGTTTTTCAGCTGTGATATAGTAATTCTTTAGTATTGGGGCTAGTTTGATTTTGCTCAATCTCTTCCTCCTCTTCCTCCTCCTCCTCCCTTCTTCTCAGCCAAATAATAGTGCTCCCCCCAATCTACCAACTAACTGTTCATGTGAGTTTACCCATTTTCCTCTAAAAACATACAAGGAAATAAGGTTGCTAAAGTGAAGATAACCAGATTGCAATTCTCAATTGTTCCATTTCTTTAGTGCAGGAATCTCTCTGGACAGTGATGAGTCATACATTAGCAGTGCAGACTGCGCAAGCAAAGCATCAGCCATTATTCTCTCCACATATTTTCTGTTCAAATTATCCAATGCAGTCTTGTTGGAAGCACGGCAGATCTACAGCAAGACCATTCTGCCCACCTGCCCTTCCAAAGGTGATTTATTTCAAGAAGCAAAATTTCTTCCAGATCTCTTGTTTTTGCACACAGAATTATATATTGAGGGAGAAAAATTGAAAGAAATCATCAACAATACACAAATACTAAGTAGACCATTTGTGGCTGGCATCCAAACTAAATACTGTATATGTGTGTGTATAAAGAATTGAGTTTGATATAAATAGCCAAAAGGTCTTTTGATCAGTACTAGAAATCAACTGATGGATGATTCGTAACTGGCTTGCTGATAAACATCAGTTATCAGACATTTGTGATGCAGCTGAGATTATCAGGTGCCACATGGGCAAACTCACAATCAAGACTTTCATATTTCCATCTGGGCAACCTACTTTCCCCCAGAATTATTTATTTATTCACGGCAAATTTTAATTTTAAAATAATTTAATAAACTGTGGGGTACAACATTAAATGAATCATAATATTTTCTAGGTTGTTTTGTCTTTTGCACCTGAATGGAGAGTCACTAAAAAAAAAAAAGTTGAAAACCTACGATGTAGCAGGAAATCAACGGGGGCAGGCAGTGTAAACCTGTGACCCTTTTCTTCATGTTGGTACATAAGAGAGTCAGAGGAGGAGGACCTGGCCTTCTGCTAGACATTTTTTTAACCCTGAAAGAAAGGCTAACAAAATTTTGAGGTTGATGTTGCTTTTTAACATTCTCAGAATGCCCACACATATAAGCTTTCCATTCCCTCCTTCTTCCTCTTCAATCTTCCTTCAAACTCCTTCACCACGAGAGGCTCTTATATTCAGCTGTCATCTTTCCAGATTGTGGGTGGTCTCATCTTACAATGTCATAAGTAATGTGTCACATTTCCATTAGGTTACTCAGAGTAGTTAACATAAAAGGAAACCGCCTTTTTGTGTAGAGAGCAAAAATTACATACTGTAAACCTCAATAAAGACACTGATAATAAAACTGATGTGTGGTTTAAACATGTTTTGTAATTAGAGATTAGTGAATCCGTTGGTACGTCTGTCTTTCAATTTCTCATTCTTGAAAATATGTCAAGTCTGATTTCTTAAATCTTGAAATTTTATTTTAATATTTGCATTTTACTGTATCCCCAAATACATTAAAGCCATTTTTTCTTAAGATGTTTTGAGTGTATACATATTCCACTTGTATTCTAGAAAATGCAAGATAGTTCTGAGCATATTTAACATTTTCTTGTCCTGAACAGAGTCCAAAATCATTTTTATAATAAAGATTTTTAATATTGCTGGCAGCTGTTTACATACAGACAGAGGCTTAATTTTATCATTTCATACAGTATTAAATATGGTACTTTACTCCCCTTAAATATCACACAACACAAGCATTAGGATATCAAGAAATGTTTATCCAGAAGTAAATTCCAATTGGTTTAAAACATCAGAGCTCTTTTATTTGGAATCAACCTTTATTTAACCATTTCCTGTTATGCCATGGCCCAGAGTTAGGATACTTTTTGTTTCTCTAGCATCCACAATCCCTTTGATAGCATATTTCTTTCTTGAACTTAGAGCTATCCTGCAGGATTAGCTGATTATATATTTCCTTTACTTATTTAATTTGCATTAATAAAAGCTAATAATATAATATATACTCTTGTTATTTCTATAGTCTGCTGTCTGTCTGTGTGTCTATATCTCATAGTTAAGGAGTTTATTTGCTTGTTGGATGGAGTTGCAAAATACATGTTATTATAATTGTAGAGTACAGTACACTAACAACAAATGTCTATTTAGGAATGGCTATTCGATTTGGACTGCAATATTCCAAGTGATCAGTAGGTGATGGCCAAAAGATGGACTGCAGTATTTCTTTGTTTCTATCTAGTGGTTCTTTTAAGATCTTTCAGCTCTGATTTATTGACCATTGATTATACTTCTGTGTTCTCACTTTGCTGGTGCATAGTTCATACAATGGTTTCATCCTTGCTAACCACCTATTAGAATTAACGATGTGCGATTCCAAAGAGATACTGCTTGCTTTCATTGGTATCTCAAGGTTTTGAGGAAAAGCATAAATTTTTAGACTTAATGATTTTATTTGTGATATTAAATTATTTCTGATTAACCTGAATTGCCACATATTGTGTGGGTAGAGGATGGAGGGGAGTGAGAAGATTGATCTCCAGACATATTGTCCTGATACTCATAATATGTCTCCAAGTTACATTTTTATCTAAATGAGATATCCTGCACTAGAATTTGTATATATAACATAGAAGCTATGTTATTGGATTCTCCAAGGAAGAATAATACAAATTTCAGAGAAAATGGGCCCCATGTAATTGACCTAAGAAGTATACCATTCTCACATAAAAGTGGGCATAAGCGGACAAGTTGAGCAAGATGCAAGACTCTGGGCATTTTATAATTGTGCAACAAGGGAGATGGCAGTATAGAATCATTCTCCATCTGATGATGATGATGATGATATGATGCCCATTCAGTCATGTCCAACTCTTGGAAATTCTATGGGCCAGGTCTTTTCACGTCTTCTAATCTTGCACTACTTCTTCAAGTTATTCTACGTTCTAGCTCAGTGGTTCCCACAGTGGGTGGTACCACCCCCTGGGGGGAGGTGGGATGCTTTAGGAGGGCACTAAGAGGCAGGTGGGCTGGCAGGAGGGTGCTAAGAGGTGGCAGGAGGACACTGGAGGTGGGCCCCTTGCAGGGTGCAATTAAGGGGTGGTATTCTACCGGTTCATTGACGTTCCCAGTAGTTTGGAGAACTGGTAAAATGGATCCCTGGCTGGCCCTGCACCTCTCAGCCTGGTCCTCTGTTCCCTGCCCAGTCAGTCCTTATTGCACATGCACAACATCGAGTGCATGCGCAACTTTCGCTGACAGCCACAGCGGCATGTTGGAGAAGCAAAGCAAGCAAAGCCAGAAGTCAGTAATTTTCACTACAAAAATCATCCAGACAGCATGTGTTTTTTTCAGTGCAGCTGGAGTTCAGCTGCACCGGAAAAATCACACGGCGTCTGGACATTTTTTGCAGTGAAAATTTCTGACCTCCAGCTTTTCTCTGCTTCTCCAACATGCCACCACTGCTGCATTCTAGGCACTGGCCATACAGGCTCACCCCATTGACCACTCTACTCGGACTTGCTTCGGCATGTCCCTCGGGTGCAGCGGGCTCAATGGGGTGGACCTGCAGGGCCAGCACCTAGAATACGTCTGCAGCGGTGCATCGGAGCAGCAGAGCAAAGCTGGAGTTCAGTAATTTTTGCTGCAAAAAACCTCCAGCTGCATGGCTTTTTTTGGTGCAGCTGCAGTCCAGCCACACTGAAAATAATACATGGTGGCTGCAGGCATTAGTGACAAGGATGATGTGGGCTGGTGGGCAGCCCAGCGACAACAATGGCTCAGCCCTGGCTTGCCTTCCCTGGCAGCCAGCTGCGGGAGAAAGTAAAGTCATGGTCGTGGGATGACGAAAAAGGCAGTCATGGGGGAGGAAATGGGGAGATTAAGGACTGGGGCCTCTGAAAGTGGAAACAGGGTGACGCAGGATTAGCCCAGGCCCTTGACACATTAGGCCACACCTGCCTGGGCAGAAAATAGGTAGATAGGTTAAGGAAGGGATAGAGAGAGAGGGAAAGAGAGAGAGGGGAAAGAGAGAAAGAGAGAGAGAAAAGAAAGAGAGAGAAAGAGGGAGAGGGAAAGAGAGGGAAAGAGAGAGGGGGAAAGAGAAAAGGAATAGACAAGAAAATAAAGGAAGAAAAAGGGAGAGAGAAAAGAAGAGAACAGAAGAAAAGGGATAGACAAAGAAAAGGGGGATGGAAGGAAGGGACAGAAAGAAAGATAGAGAGGGAAAGAGGGAATGAGAAAGAAAGAAAGAAAGAAAGAAAGAAAGAAAGAAAGAAAGAAAGAAAGAAAGAAAGAAAGAAAGAGGGATGGAGGAGAAAGTGAATGGGATAGGGAGGGAGGGAGAAAAAGAGAGAGAAGGAAGGGACAGGAAAGAAAAGAAAGAGAAAAGGGAAAGAAANAGGGAGGGAGGGAGGGAGGGAGGGAGGGAGGAGAAAGTGAATGAGATATCTAGTCCAACTACTTTCTCCAGCAGGGTTAGAAGGGTGTGTGTGTGTGTGTGTGTGTGTGTGTGCATGGCTGTCAAAACTCCAAAAACAGGTCAAGTAGCTCTGGGGAAGTCAGTAATAAATTGGAACACTTACTAAGCAACTGGCCATTAAGCGAGGACCACTTATATTTGGTTTGCCAGTCACATGGTCACCTGGCCGTGACCACCCAGTCACATGATGAAACCATACTCATCCGGTCATGTGACCACCAAGCCACACCAAGCCAGCAAGCCATGCCCACCCAGTCACATGACCACTAAGCCATGCCTACAAATTAGGCCATGCCCACAGAACCAGTTGTTAAGAAATTTGAATTTAACCCCTGGATGGGGGGCAGTGAGTATGAGTTTGTAGCACCAAGGGGGTGGTGGACTGAAAAAGTTTGGGAACCACTGCTCTGGCTGATGTCAGCTTTGATGGTGTCTAGCCACCATGTTCGTTGCTGGCCTTTTACTATTTTACCTTTTACCGTTTACCATTCACTCTTCCAAACACAATTGCTTTATCCAATGAATCCCCCCATATGACATGGCCAAAGTAAATGAGACACCATGTTTTTTTAATCCACTATATTTCGTTATCTTTAGTCTAAATGTCTTCCACCTTTAATCCTATACAGTATTGAACTTTTTGTTCTGACCTCTTTATCTCGATTCCAACCACTTGTACATTTTGTTCCAGACTTCATTGTATTCTGACTAATCCTTATCTTTAATCTCTAATGTTAGTATGTCCATTTCTACACAGACCATTTTTTTAATTTCACTTTCAGCAGGGATAATTCCAGTATTCCAATCTTGCAGCAGTTATAACATGTATCATTAAATATATTGTTGTGAAAGGAAATTATGCTATAAATATAAATAGAAATAGAAATCAATATGTCAATATGTTAATAGCACCAACTTAGCAATGAAGATAAATAGGAGATCAACTGTTGTATATGGTTTCATGTTGTAGTATGTATGGCAAAATAATTGCCAGGAAAGTCATACTGTGTTCAATGTTCTTAATGTTTATTCAATAAAATTTTGTTTTAAAAAAAGGCAAATGAGGCACAGTTTTGTGAAGTAAATGAGACACAGTTTTGTGATTTTGCCCTTCACCTCAACTTTGAGTGTTATGAAAATGTGGAAAGATGTTTGCCATGCCTTCCTTCTTTCTGTGGTGCCTTCCCTTATATCCCACTCTCTTGGCTCATATCTCACTCTGCTGTGTCATGGTATGTGAAAATGTCCTTGATGGAGGAACTGCAGCCTGAAATCTGAGTCTGCAGAAGGAAGAAAGGCATGACAAATATCCTACATCCCAGAAGAGTTTGTAAAAGTGGTGGGAGAAAGAGGTACTTTCAGGCTCAAATACTGTTAATAAGCCTTACAATAAAGTAGAGCTACCATTCCTGGTTTTTTATTTCTTGCCTGGTTTACCTCACAAGGTTGACATTAATCTTGCAAGTCTGGCAGTACTTCAGTCTCTCCTTCACCTTTACAGTCCTTTCTAAGATATTTCCTATGCCCACTTTTCTTCTGTGGAGTCAAGTTTTGTTTACCAGACCATTGTCTAGTCTGCAGTTCTTCCACCTGCCTCTAAAGGTAATTCCCACATACCATTATTGGATGTTATTCTGGCCTGCCCTTTCTACATCTGAAACAAATGACATCCAAAAATCAATCACTGAAGACATAGCTTTCAGCTATTAAAAAAAAGCCTGCTGTTAAATATGAGAACCACATAAAACATTTCAGAATACAGCAATCATTTAGGTCAATCAAATCATAACTGATCTGTTTCCATGACTGAGGAAAAACTAGATAATATATGTCCAGTAGTTGTATAGACTTTTAAAATCAGTTATTATTAATTCTCCAAAGGAACCTATTACCAAGGCATGAGTAGAAAAAATGTTATTAACTAAATGATAGCATTGTTCTTGGGGTTTTTAGACCAAGGCTGCCATCTAGTGTCCAAAATGTTACAATAAAATGTGAATACTAAGCCCATGTCACACTGCACCAATGGATGCAAAGAGGATGTAAAACAGACAAAAAAGCTTGCCATCCGTTGGAAA